>VZTX01008836.1:0-13732 GCA_013400915.1 Pardalotus punctatus | reverse complement strand
TTGTGGATTAATTTTCCTGACGGTTTGGAATCACCTTTTCAAAATATTCAGGTTCTGATGTCTCAGCACATCAATCAGTCAATCAATCAATCACATCTCACCAACCTCTCTGCAAAGTCCAACCCAGGAGATCCAAAACCCTTGCATGACTGAGCAGAGTTCCGCCCCACACGTTTTGCCCACTCTGTGAACAGTCACACTTTATCTGAGTAACTTCAATCAAGATCAGAAAAATGAGTTGTGATCTCCCGTTTATCTCAAGCTGTCTCGTAAAGGAAGTCAGAGTCAGCAGCCCTGTTGGGGAGATAAGGAAGGCACAGGGAGAGGAACTGATTTACCTCAGTCACGGACTTTGGGGAGGAGCTGAAGCTGTCACAAAACAGCTTCGCTGTCATGGAATGGGTTGGGTTGGAAGGGACCTTAAATCCCATCTCATCCCACCCCTGCCATGGCAGGGACACCTCCCACTGTCCCAGGCTGCTCCAAGCCCTGTCCAGCCTGGCCTTGGGCTCGGCCAGGGATCCAGGGGCAGCCACAGCTGCTCTGGGCACCCTGGGCCAGGGCCGGCCCACCCTCCCAGGGAACAATTCCTTCCCAAGATCCCATCCATCCCTGCCCTGTGCCCGTTTGAAGCTCTTTCAGAAAATCCAATCCCTTTTTAAGGCATCCCAAGCACCCAAAAAATGAGGCAGGAAAGATCTCTGGGGGATTCTGAGGATCAAACAACATGAAGATGGAATAAATGAGCTCCACCACACACACACAGAGTTACATAACTACTGCACAGCAGAAATGAGTCTGAAAATGCTGTTCAAGCTCTTTGATTCAATGTTCTACTGCTTGTAAATGAAATATTTATTGATGCAGATTTAGAACCCTTCAGCACTGGCAGGTTGTCATCACCCCAGTGACCTCTGCACAACTCAGACCTGCAAACCAGACCAGTCCCCACCTCTTCACTCTCCCAGTTTGCCCAGTTTGACCAGAGTTTGGTTCTGGTTTAAGTCAGGACAAGTCCCATCAAAGTACTCTCTGCACAGACCAATGGGATTTTGCAATTAAATACATTGGGAATGCGTTTATATTCATTTATCCACACGTCCTTGAGTCCCTGAGCACACAAAGGTTCTGAGGGTAACTAAAGACCAAAACAAAGAATGCCCTTTAGCATGAATAACTTTGGGGTAATTCCTCCAGCTTTTGATCAAAATTACTGCTGCCCTCAAAGCATCAAAGGGAGAATTTCATTGAGTGAACCTGTGGTTTCTCACAGTGTCAAGAGGCAGAAATGCAGTTTTTGCAAGGCTTAATCACTTAGCAGGAATGTTTCGGGTTGAGAGGTGACGAGAGTTGTTTGCTGGATGAGTCAGAGATCGACAGGTGGGTTTTGCACTGAGCAAACTCCTCAGCCACCATGGGCAGAGCACGTTGGGCTCTCCCTGTCCTTCTCGTGCTCCTGGTGCCCTTCACAAGGAGATCCTGTGGGGAGTTCTGGGATTGCTGTTCCCAATATTCACTGTTCAATCAGGCAGGGAAGGATGGGGGGAAAAAAAAGGGACCCAAAATAGGCATTTGTGAGACAGAACCATCCTGAAAACTCCTTTTGTTGAACCTTTCCCACTTTAATCCAACCCCTCACACTCCAGCAGCAAGTGGTTATTGAGGCACAACTGAACCACATTCATGGTTTTATGTTTGGATTAGAAGAGAGGATAAAGGGGATTAAATAAAAAAATAAATCCCTGTGCTATCACAAATATCTGTGTTTTATTATTCTCAATTTCCTCCTTTTTTAATGTGTGACTCTAAATTTTGCTGCCTCTCACTGTGGCTTCCCTAAGTTGCAAAATTTGTCTTAAATCTTCACACCTGTTTATTCCCCCTATTTACATCACAACACTCCGAGTGATGGTGCCAAGGTGGGAATCTCCTCCAGAGCTCAACGCTTGGAGGAAATGGAAGTGAAATCCTGGGAAGAGAGGGTTGAATCCAGGGGGGAAAGGCAGGAACCAAACATTCCCAGTTCCTTGGAGGTGGGGACAGCCTGGAAGAAGGCAGGGGCAATTTCCCAAAAATTTCCCAGATTTCCTTCCCAAATTTCCCAAAATTTTCCTTCCCAAATTTCCCAAAAATTTCCTTCCCAAATTTCCCAAAAATTTCCCAAATTTCCCAAAAATTTCCTTCCAAAATTTTCTTTCCAAATTTCCCCAAAATTTCCTTCCCAAATTTCCCAAAAATTTCCCATCCCCAAAATCCTCATCCGAGGCAGGACCTGGCCTTTTAAGGTCAAGGAGTGAAGCTTCAGCAGGGCCAGAGTGTGAGAGCATCACGGTTTGGGCTGCAGCGGCTCAGCCCTACCTGTTATTTTTATCTGCAGCCACAAAGTCACACCTGTGCCCACACGGCCAGCCCTGGGCGAGCACAAAGTGACACGGAGCCTGTCCCCACGGGGGCCAGTGGAAACATTGATATCAGCAGGGGCTTCAGAGCCCTTGGGTCAGGGGGATTGTGCAACCAGGAGTTTCTCAGGTGTCTGTTGTTTCTGCAGCTGGAAATAAAAAATTTTTATTTACCGGCATCTTGCCTGAGTTTTGTGTTATCTGCACCCTGAACGGAAGAGAAGGCATTAAAGCATTGGGAAATTGTGCTGTTTCTTCATTGTTCACCTCTTTTTTTGCACTAAATCTGCTGGTTCTGCTCAGACAGAGCATCTCTAGGAAGCTCTGCTGTAGTTGCACTGTTGTAGAATTTTCCTTTCTCTCTCATGGAGAATACAGATAAACTGTACTTCTTGTACTTTCTTAATCTCTGTGTTTTGTGTCAGATGTTGTACAAGCCATGACCAATGGTTTTAGGAGGTGGATTCCCTCCTGGCCAATAAGTACTAGTTTATTAGTGTATATAAAAAGCAGTTTTTGTAAATAAATCTCTCTTCTTCACCATCTTGGGTCCTGTCTGCCTGACTTCCCTGCCAGCTTCCACAAATCCCACGAACAACAGAAAAGCAGCCAACACTCTGCTTCTCCAGAGAGCCGCCCTTGAGCTTCACCACCGAGCAGGCCGAAAGCAAGGCACGGTTTTTGTAGAAAAGATCATTAAATGCATAAAGATAAGCAGTAAAAACTCATCCTTATCACCTCCACAATGCTCTGATCAGCTGGGAAGTGCCAAATGTGCACTGCCCCCATTCAATGTGCGCTTCTGAGCGTGAGGACGTGCTGTACCCAGGGGTTTGCATTTGCTCTCCATCTCTCTGCCCAAAAGATCTTCAGTTTTGGTAAAAACTTTGCCTCCCAATAAAAGAAGGCCCTGGCAGGGCTCAGCTTCAGAGATTTGGCTCAGCCCTATCTCCCCTCCTTGGCCTTATCTCCCCCTGAGCTGCAGATCAGGGGGGCTCTGATGAGTTGGACTTTCCAGCAGGGTGTGCGAAACCCTCCAGGAAAAGCTCGATATCTCAGCGGAACTGATTCACAACAAACCACCCCGAAATCAGCTGCTCCATCTCCCTCTGCTCTGAGCCCCAGCCAAGCCCTCACACTATTCCTTTCCTTCGCAGTAAAATTAAAATAAATCCGGCAAAGGGCAACCAGAAGGGTTTCTCCAAATGGAAATTTTGTTATTTCTGAGGAATAAAAAAAGTGAGCTGGGGTTAGCAGGGAGTGGATTTCGAAGAAACAAAAGGAAGAACGTCTTCGTACATGACTAAAATTTGGAATTCATTGCCTCAGGATAATGGAACCATCAAAAAAGGGACAAAGCTCAGACCTTGTTCAGCAGCAAGGGGTTATTGAGGCACAACTGAACCACAGTCATGGTTTTATGTTTGGATTAGAAGAGAGGATAAAGTGGATTCAATAAAAAATTAAATCCCTGTACTATCACAAATATCTGTGGTTTATTATTCTCGGTTCTTAATGTGTGACTCTAAATTTTGCTGCCTCTCACTGTGGCTTCCCTAAGTTGCAAAATTTGTCTTAAATCTTCACACCTGTTTATTCCCCTATTTATACAATAAATTTATATCTACAACAATCAACAAAAATTTGGTGTTTGAAGTCTCATTTAAAAGCACAGCTGAGAGGACCAGTGATCACTAAAACCACAAAAATGAAAATCCAAGCATAAATCTACATCTATTTTAATTAAACAGGACAATCAATGTAAAATAAAAGGGCACAGACTGACTTGAAAGAACTTCCCCGTGTTGCAGATTTCTGTTCTTTGTTCTGAAGTGAAAATGGTTGATTTTAAACAAGCAAAGGGAAGAAAACTTTCCATAAAACACAAAATTCCATTGTGAAATTCGCTGCCCTACAGACAATCTTTGGATCAAACTCTCATTCCCAGTTTCCTGATCACACTTGACTCAGAAACTGGATGTATAAGAGCCAATCCATGGGCACACCACTGGAATTCATTAAACTGGGGTCAGAATTTGGAATTTGGAGTTTAAATCACACCAAGTTTGATCCAAGCATCCCTCGCTTGGCGCCGATATAAAGGAGCTTGAGAGCTACTCAATTTTTTTCCCCTAAATTATCTCATCCTAAACCAAATCAGAACTCAGCTCTTCATCTCAAGCCACTCCAGCACATCACTGTCAAACCCACAGGAGTTATTGAGAATTGGCTCTGATAAAATGAGATAACTCCGATATTTTTCACTGATACGAGAACTTCCACCGATCAAACGAGGCCCAGGTGCTGATTTACATCAGAAACCCCTGAAAACTCCTCCTGGGGACCCTGTGCTGTGCTGCCAGCAGCAAACAAGTTTTGATTTTGCTGCTGCTTCTTCACCTGAGCAATAAGAAAAAAAAATGAACGCTGTGGTTTGGTGGTGTCTTAGGGCTCTCTCTAAACCTCCCAGCCTGCTGGAGATGAAAGGGCTTTGCTCTAATTACTCATATTCCTGAGTATTTGACATTCACATTGCGCAGTGGTTAACAGGAGCTGTTGAGGAACAGCTATTACTCACTTCTGGTGTCTCAGTGGGAAATAACGTGGTCTGCTGAAGAAAGGAGGCTCCAGAGGAGCAAACAGCAGAACCCAGTGACCTGAGGCAGTCACTGCTGGAGGAAAAAAACTTTAAACTCAAACTCAAACCAAAACCGGCTCAGAAACAGCCCCGCTGTGCCAAAGCCCCAGCTTGCTGCGTGTCTGTTTTGAAAACACCGAATGCTTGCTGGCCCCAAGCATTAAATATTGCTGCAGATCTGGTGATGGATTGCAGGGCC
The DNA here is from genome assembly GCA_013400915.1 of Pardalotus punctatus. NCBI lineage: Eukaryota > Metazoa > Chordata > Aves > Passeriformes > Pardalotidae > Pardalotus > Pardalotus punctatus. The sequence goes on along the minus strand of VZTX01008836.1, from coordinate 8,496 downwards.
TTTGATTTCCAAAATCGGGCATTTTTCACCTGCAGCTTTTCTAAAACCTGGTCTCCGCTGAAGCTTTGCAGTCACTTGTTTGAAATTCATATTCCAAGAGCCCAGAAAGGTTCTCTGGAGTGGATTAAAATTACTATTAATTACCATTCCTATTACTATTATAACCACGGGTGCTGAACTCCCCCAAATCCCCTTTTCCTCTACAAATTCCATGTCAGAAGGGCACAATGAACTTCCTGGCGTGCTAAAATTTGAAGCTCTGAGCTATGAAATCACTGTCTCCACAACCTAATCACAACAGGGGTTTTGCTGGAAGCTCGACAGAATTAATTTTGACTTTTTGGTCTTGAGGTAGGAGAGTTCAAAGCCAGGGAACTCAGCCCGAGTAACCAGAGCAGAGCTTGGGGTGTCAGAGCCCCTTCCTCGATTCCCCACAGCCCTGAGGCTCTGTTTGGGGTAAAAGCCTCAAAAGCAGCTCAGGTATTGCTCAGGTTGGAGCAGCCTGACCTCTGAATTTGCCTGTGGGTCTGAGACAGACCAGAATGATGGAAATGTGCTGCAAAACCCTGAAAACCCCTGAGTGCTGCTGGACCTTTACAAGTGGCTGAGTTTTGCATTTTTTGGTCTGCAAATGCCTCAGTGGGAGCTGCTGAATAATCACAGAATCAGAAAAGAGTGAAGTTTTCACAGCGTTTGCTCCATCCCAGTTGCCTCTGTATCCAAGAAATCTGACCTGTCCCACCCTGGATCAATACTTCATAAATGCAGTTGTTTGGTTTTTTTCCCCTCTGGGAAAGGACTTGAAAGAAATCCTTTTCCTTCCCCTGTTGGATTTCATCGTTTGGGTGGAAAATATTGACTCTGGGACAGTTTAGTTGAATTCTGAATCAGAGATTTGGGTATTTCAGCTGAAAACTGAAATCAGCTCTGGGGTCCTCAGGATAGGAAGGAGCTGGAGCTGCTGGAGAGAGCCCAGGGGAGGCTCCAGGATGAGCAGAGGATGGAGCAGCTCTGCTGGGAGGAAAGGCTGGGAGAGCTGGGATTGTTCAGCCTGGACAGGAGAAGCTCTGGGGTGAGCTCAGGGTGGCCTTGCAGGGCCTGGAGGAGCTGCAGGAAAGATGGAGAGAGGGAATTCACAAGGGATGGAGGGACAGGAGCCAGGGAATGGCTTCCCACTGCCAGAGGGCAGGGATGGATGGGATATTGGGAAGGAATTGTTCCCTGGCCCAGGGTGCCCAGAGCAGCTGGGGCTGCCCCTGGATCCCTGCAATGACCAAGGCCAGGCTGGACATTGGGGCTTGGAGCAGCCTTGGAATGCGATGAGCTTTAAAGCCCCTTCCAACCCAAACCATTCCACGATTCTATGATTCTACAAAAATTCAAAACAATTCAGATCTCAGTATTTTCATGTCATCTCTGCTTGTTTTTAAAAACAACCTCTCCTTGGAAAGCCAGTTAAGTCAGAAAAACAACCTGGACACTCCAGAGCATTTTACAAACATCTTTAGCTGTTCCTCCAGTTTCAACACCCATTTTTTGGACCTTGCTCCAGGAACACAAAACATGAATAACTGAATTCTTCTTCTTCCCCTGGCCAATTCCTCGAGATACCTGAGCTCTTTCGCTCAGGTCAAACGATGCTGAGAGAGGCTGGAGTTCCCCTGAGCTGATCAATGCCGACAAACCCAGCCTGGCCAAGAGCTCCTGACGCTGCCCCTCACTGGGATCACACTTGGGCACAATCACAGCGCTCAGGGGTGGCACTGGATGAGCTTTAAGGTCCCTTCCAACCCAAACCAGGCTGAGATTCTGTGATTTCATGATCATTTTCCAGCAGGAACACTCCCAGCCTTGAGTTCTTTTGCAGAAATCCTGCCATAGGACCTGAAGTTCTCCAAAAACTTCCCTTTTTTTCCTTTTTAAAGGACCCAAATCAGCACCACCAGCCCATCCTGGAGGCTTCCAGGCCTCCCAGATTCCAGGAGCAGCCCATATCAGACCTATGCCATTTATAATATCATTGCTAATATCATTGCTGACATCATTTATAACATCATTGATAACATCACTGATAATATCATTGGCAATATCACTTCTAATAAAGGAAAGAACACACAGAGCCTCTGTGCCCCTCAGCAGCACCGAGGGAAAGGATGAACCCGGCAATTCCTGGGGGTATTTCCAGCGGCTGCTCCGGGGCTGCAGGCAGGGCCCTGCAGAATGTGGCTGCATTTACCTTGGTGGCACTGCAGGAAAGATTTTCCAGCCCCTGGATCTTCGCCCTCAGGATGGGAGGAGAAGAGAAGGAGCCCAGGAGCTGCAGGAGCTCCTTGGAGGAGCCGTTGGATGCCCACGAGCGACGTGCAGCAAGTGCAGCCCGGCTTCCGCCCTCCTCCCCTCTGCCTCCCCAGAGGGATGGAAAATTCCATCTGCTTCAAACTGAATGTGACCAAAAGTGCTGTCACAATAGGGTTTTTTTAAAAAGTGGAGATCGATGGGCAGAGATAAAGCTCCTCATCATCGGAAGGTTACCCCACAGGTGACGGCGATGCCTCGGCGGGAGGAAGAAGTGAGAGGCGGCCACGAGCCCCAGGTAAGTCCCTTCCTCCCCACAGGACGTCATTGCAGGCTCTGAAATCCAGGAGGCCTCGATTAGGTTTAAAATTAGGCAGAGCCCAAGAGGTTTTTCTTGGCCAGAAATGTCGGCTCAAGCGAGAGCTGCCGTTGGTTTACGAGTCAGGGGTTTGTGTCTTGGAATTCCCAGGAACTCCAATTCAGAAGTCAAGACCCACCAGGAAATAAATGAATATATTTCTGCTCCTTTGGAGGTGCAGCCATCAGGGGTCAGCAGGTCTTGAGGGCACATGAAATCCCTGTTTTAAAAGCAGAGTGGAACTCTGTCATTTTGGTCATTTTTTATTGTTTGGAAATGACAAAACCCCCGGCTCTGCAGAAGCTGCAAAGACACCGCTGTCACCAAGGCCATGGCAACACTTCAAGAGGAAAAGCAGAAGAAGTCCTTAGAAAAACAAGGAGTTCCCCTCATTCTCCAAATCCATCCTTCAGCAAACACCAGGTGGGAAAGAGCCTTCTCCTGTATTTGATATTCCCAACTCCTTCCTTCATCGTTTCACCAATCTGTTTCACAGCACCCAACCCAAACTATTTTGTAGGGCTGGCGAAACTTCCAGGATCCCCATTCTCCTGCTCCGTGTCTGGTTCCTCGCAGCAGCAACTGCAAATTATTCGTAATTTACCCAACAGAACCAGGCCCTGACCTTTTCCCTGAGCCCCAGAGACATGCACAGACAGCGGATCCCACGGGATTTTGCAAACCCAGCCACATTCCAGCCTTAAGAAATTATTTCGCTTTAAGCAGACAAACCTGAAGCAAGTCCAGCTCTCCCCCTCTTTCTCCCAGTCTTTTCCTGGGCCTAATCCAGCACAAACCCTTCCAGAACTCAGCACTGGAGGCTCCCATTTACAGCAGTTCTTGCAGGACTTAAATAAAGCTCCCCTTGCTCTTTCCCTTCCTGCTCCACACATTCCCACTGGCATGTGCAGGATATTCCACGGGCTGGGAGCAGAGCAGATCGAGGACCACAAATTCCTGCACGTGGCACCTTTGTCATCATCACCTTGTGGTTACAAACTGCCCCTGGATCCCTGGCAGTGCCCAAGGCCAGGCTGGACAGGGCTTGGAGCAGCCTGGGACAGTGGGAGGTGTCCCTGACAGTGGCACTGGATGAGCTTTAAGGTCCCTTCCAACCCAAACCAGGCTGAGATTCTGTGATTTTATGATCATTTTCCAGCAGGAACACTCCCAGCCTTGAGTTCTTCTGCAGAAATCCTGCCATGGGACCTGAAGTTCTCCAAAAACTTCCCTTTTTTCCTTTTTAAAGGATCATCATCATCACCACCAGCCCATCCTGGAGGCTTCCAGGTCTCCTCTGCTCAAACTCACGTTTGCCCAAGGCACTCCCAGCCCAGCCGGATCACATCTCTCACTCATTAATTGTTAATACCAAGATTTTCTCACTGAGGTTTCCCTTTCACTCTGCCATCACGGGAAATCAATGAAACTTCTGAAGATTTTTCAGGCACAGTCACTGCTGCGGAGTTTCTGTAACACACAGAGCTGAAACCGCTCGTTTCAACCCCAAATCTTGGTTCTCTGTGCCCCAGGCAGCAGGGTGCTTATCAGGGCTCCATCAGTCTCAAAATGCTGGGTAAATTAAGTGAAGATAAGTAAATTAAACTCGAAATTTGGAGTTGGGGTTTGGCTGAAACTGCACTCGAGCCAAATCTGGAGCTCTTCCGCTAAAGCTCCTTCCAGGTTTGTGCCCGAACAGCAGAAATCAGCAGCCAGACCATGACAGAAAACAGCCAAAAGCAGTGAGCTCTGTCTTCCATCCCTGATTATTCCAGTCTTTGCAATATTCCAATTATTGCAATATGAACAATCACAGTAAACATTCACAGCAGGAGGAGTTTTTTGGCTCCGCAAGAAAATAAAGATACTTTTCCTTCTCAAGACATAAAGCCAAATTCTGCTCTTAACTGCACCTTACCTGACTTTCTGCTATTAATTACACCTTATCTGACTTTCTGCTATTAATTATTCCTTACCTGGCATTCTGCTATTCGTTAATCTGAATTATTGCACAGTTTTGGAAAAGGAGGGAGCTGTGGGCTGGCACCGATTTCAGCAGAGCCAGGGCAGGTTCCCACTAAAAAGGTTTCACCCACCCCATCTTTTAGGTCTCAGGGACCCCCAGGGAGATGGGATGAGCCCCCAGTTCCCAAAAAAATCAGATTTCAGGGGACATTTTGCCCCCAGCTGCTGAGGCCACATTGATTGATGCACAGTGAGAACCCCCCTCAAACCAACCCTCCCTAGTGAAAACACTCCATGCAGGCTGGGGCATCAATCAATTAATTAATCAATCAATCAATCAACTGAAGAGAGAAAAAGGCTGAACAGCAGAATTGGGCTGTGTTCTGGAGGTTTCTGCTTCAGGAAAACTCAGGGCACGAACCCCAGTGGCAAGGTCGGGGTCGTTGCTTCCGAGATGTTTTACAGCTGCTCAGGAAAAAAAAATCCCGGAGTTTAATACAATTTTCCCAATAGCTGCAGTTTTTCTGGAAGACTGTGCAAGCTAAAGATGCCTCATTATGTAGAAGTCTCAGCTTTTAATTAAAGAAAAATGTGGGGCCTCAAAAAGAAGANAAATCTTGGAGTTTAATACAATTTTCCCAATAGCTGCAGTTTTTCTGGAAGACTGTGCAAGCTAAAGATGCCTCATTATGTAGAAGTCTCAGCTTTTAATTAAAGAAAAATGTGGGGCCTCAAAAAGAAGACGGGCAGAAAACGCCACCAAAAACCGACCCCGCAAACAAAACAAAACCAAAAGTTCTTCACGTTCGATTTTCTAACTCAACATCATCTGAATTGAACTTCTAAAGGCAAACTGCGAAGAAATTCAAGTTGGGATTGGAATATTTTCATTAAATAATTGATGGTTTAGGGTCTCTTTATAAGAGAGCTGAAGTTCCAAGGCACCTTAAAGATGCCTGAATTTCACAAGTGGTGTTTTTAAAGTGAAACCTGGTACATTTGGCAACCAGAAATGTCAGAAATTGGTGTAATTAATCTTCTCTGCCTCATATCTGCAGGTTCTTCCACTCATGCTGGCATGGAAGTAACCCTACAATTAATTACTGCAATAATTATTATGAGCAGTGTTCTAATATGGGATCATTGGCACATAGGACACTTAGGAATTTTTTTCCCTTTTCCCAAAAATCTTTGGCTTTCTCTAAGAAATTTTGCCAGACAGAAGCCACAGAACAGCAACATTCAAATTTAGAGTGCCAAAATAATATTAGTACTTCAATATTTTTTAAATTTAAGTCTCTTATTCTCTCGGCAACAACCAAGAGCTTTTCTCACCTGTGGAACTGGAGGTTCCAACCTTTGGGTGGGTGCCCAGTAATGACTTTTTTAGACCAAATAAATTTCATTTTCACAGGTTTTTAATCAACAGAATAATCATTTACTCTCAAATTTTCTTGAACACAAAGCAACGCTGGCTGCTAAAATCAGCACAGTGGAAAAAATGAAGCAGCAAAAATGTCCAAAAACTCCATCAATGAGGAAAATAAAGTGCAATAATACAAGAAAATCCACAAATGTAAACCTTCAGATCCCTCCATGTGAGGACGGGAGAAGGAATTAGGGAGGAAGATACTGCACGTGGCAATACGGGGAATATTTGTGCATTTGGGTGTCAGTGGGAAGGGAGGGTGCCGGGTGCCACTTTAGGGACAGAGAAATGCGGGGCCAGGTGGGGGAAGCACGGAGGGCAAAGAGAAAAGGAACTGAGTGGGGAGAGAGAGGAAAGGAAGAGGGAAAAGGAAAAAAAGAAACAGAGAAAGAGGAAGAAAGAGAAAGAGAAAGAGAGAGAAGGAAGAAAGAGAAAGAAGGGAGAAAAAGAAGGGAGAAAAAGAAAGAAGGGAGAAAAAGAAAGAAGGAAGAAAGAAGAAAAAAGATGAAAAGAAGAAAAAATAAAAGAGATTTTAAAAGAAATCTTAAAATATGCAAAGGAAGGGGGGGGGTATAAAACGTTTGAAAAAGAAAGAAAAAAAAAATAGTGAAAAAATTGAAGAAAAAATGAAAAAGGCAGCAATTTCCCGTCCCAGCAGAGCCCAGCGATGTTTCTACTTTGCCTCCTTTGCCCCCAACACCTGGAAAAGCCCCCGTGGATCCCGCGGGTTCCCCAGCACCACCTGGGCAGGACTTACCTGGAGGATGGGACAGAACCCCCGGAATCCCCCGGGCAGGGCGAGAGGGACACGCATTCCCCAGGTGTCCCCAAGTGTCACCTCCCGGCCCTGGGACAGCCCTGCGCCCCCGGACATGGCCCTGGCTCCTTTTTAGGCTTTTTATTTTTGGTTTCTTTTTTTTTTTTTTTTTTTTTTTTTTTACACTCGCAGCTCCGGGGAAGCTGCAGCGATGTCGCGATTGCGTAAGAGGCGGTGACATGCGGTGACGGGGGCGGGGGACAGGTGGCTCCTGCAGCGGCAGCGCTGCTTTCCCCGGCGACGTCTCAACATCTGCAGCACAAAGGAGGCGAGGGGGAGGATTTGGGGCTGAGTTTGAGCTTCAAAGCGCTGGGGAAGGCGTGGAGTCACCCAGGAGAGAGCGGGGAGTCACAGAGAGGTGACAGCAGCACCCCAGGGGTGGCACGGGACCCCCGTGGGGTGGGATGGAGATGGAGGAGGAGGAGGAGGGCTTGATGGATGCAGCCATAAAAATGGAAGAAATCTCAATTTCAATCTCAACTTCAGTCTCCATTTCAATCTCAGTTGAAATCTCAATTTCAATCTCCATTTCAATCTCCATTCCGATCTCCATTTCAATCTCAATTTCAATCTCAATTAAAATCTCCATTTCAATCTCATTTTAGACAAGAGTGGCACAAACAGACAGGGATGCTCAGGGCTGCTGTTTCCAGATGTTCCATTGTTGACAAATCAGCCACGGGGACGCAGCAAAACCAGGGCTAGAGGCAGCCCCACTGAATGAAGTGATTGCAATCAATTAAATTCCCCCTCCCGATTCCTCGGAGGGTCACGGCTCCTTTCCCTGAGTTTTTGCTCACTTTGGGGCAGGGGCTGGATCTGATTCTGGCCCAGAGCAGCTGGGGCTGCCCCTGGATCCCTGCAATGGCCAAGGCCAGGCTGGACATTGGGGCTTGGAGCACCCTTGGGATGAGATGAGCTTTAAGGTCCCTTCCAACCCAAACCATTCCACGATTCTAGGATTCTACAAAAATTCACAACATTCCAGACCTCAGTATTTTAATGTAATTTCTGCTTGTTTTTAAAAACAATCTCCCTTTGGGAAGCAAATTAAGTCAGAAAAACAACCTGGGATGGTGGAAGGTGTCCGAGGGTGGAACAGGATGGGATTTAAGGCCCCTCCCAACTCAAACCATTCCATGATTCCATGATCAATCAAGTGAGCCTGATCATTATTAAACTGCAGATTTTTCCTTGCTGCACCTGCCTTGGCAGCCCCAGGATCTCCTTTGTGCTTTTCCATCCTGCTGGAATGCAGGGGTGGAAGGGTTGGACCCTTCCAGCCCAGAGGTGTCAAACCTGTGGGTTTGAACCGTTCCAGTTGCACGGGGAGTTTTTAATCATAGAAATCATGGAATGGTTTTGGGTTGGAGGAACCTTAAGGATCATCCAGTGCCACCCCTGCCATGGCAGGGACACCTCCCACGGTCCCAGGCTGCTCCAAGCCCTGTCCAGCCTGGCCTTGGGCACTGCCAGGGATCCAGGGGCAGCCCCAGCTGCTCTGGGCACCCTGGGCCAGGGCCTGCCCACCCTCCCAGGGAACAATTCCTTCCCAATCTCAAATCCAAATCTCTCCAGAGATTCCAGTTTCATTCAAAGCAATAGGTGTCAGCAGATTTTTTTTTCTTTTTT
>VZTX01008834.1:129319-304687 GCA_013400915.1 Pardalotus punctatus | reverse complement strand
GGGCGGAGCGGCGGCTGAGGGAGCGCCGGGTGCCGCTCCCCGGGCGGTCCGAGCGGGGCTCGTTCGGCATGGCACGGCCTGGCCCAGTGCCCGTCCCGGCGGGGAAGGGCTTTGGCTCCCGAGCCATCCGCTTGCCGGTGCCCTTAGGAGGCGCGAGATGGGAATGGCAAGACAGGATTTTGCTTGTTTGTTTTCGTCTTTCGCTGTGTTCTGCCGTGTTGGGAGCTCGGGCCCCCCGTGCCCTCGGAAGCACTTTGCCCTGGAAAGGAGCCAGCCCGAACTTTTGATCTCGGGAATGAAGCATTAAAAACTTAGAAGTGCTGTTTGTAATGGCAAAGGAGATCCCTTATACTTCTCTAGTAAGATAAAAATATTAATAAATATGAGCTTGCATTACAGATGATGAAAATTTTTCTGAAGTTTAATTTCTTGGTAGTAATAGGTCTTGGGAAAAGTAGTCGTTGTCTTCTTTGACGTGTAGAGCTGTCATTCTTTGTTAAGAAGTTTAAAAGAGCTTTTTAATCACCACTTTAAAAGTATTACCGTTACTGCTATGTGTCACCGCTTAGAACAGTTATCATAAAATGTCTGGAGATCCTGTGGCCATGAACTTCAGAACCACTGTATTTGATGTTTTGTCATGACACAGTAATCTCAGAATGGTCACTTAATAATTAGAAAAATTATGGGTTTGGCTGATTATTACTATATAGTGACACTGGTGATAACCTAGAAGTTGGTTGGTTGCTTGCATATTAATCAAGCACAAATGGAAGAAAGATGTCTGGGAGGATGATGTAACAAGAAGGAAGAATTCATCATACTCTTGTTTAGCTGCCTTGTGGTCATAACTTTTTCATTTGGCCTGGCTGCTTATTAAACATTCTGTGATCTGTATGAAATAGGGCTGGATTCTGTAACAAAGACATAGCTGTGTCGTGATGGGCACCCTTGTGTGAGTAGTTTCTGGAAGGCTCTTAAATAAAGAGTGGTCAATGTGCATAACTAGTAATTAAGGTATTGAAATTCACTTATTTGCTGAGAAATCTGCTGGCTTTCCAGAGCTGCTGGACTTCCAAAAGCAAATAATTTACACTAATTATCAGAAATAATTTAGTTTTTAACTTTTCTATTTGGTTTAGTCAGTGGCAGAATGTAAGCTAAAATTTTGCAAACTTTGAACCCCAATGTTAGGGGATACAGATATGTATGGAAAAGCTGATCAAAGCAGTTGAATACACTGCAGTTTCCACATGGTCCAAGGGCAAGGGAGTGGTGTGCTTTGGAGTCAGAGGCCTGTACATAGTAACTGCAGTAGAAATATGACCTGTGACGGTTGCAAAGCAGAAACATATAAAAATTTGGTACTGTCTCACTTGCCCTCAGAAAGGAAAAGATAACTATATAAATTGTATCAAAATAGGATAAAAAGTTATTTTATTAAAGGGTTGTTTTGCTTATGTATTTACCGGGGGAGTCAATTCTTGCCTTTTGGGTCAGGGGGGTTTTATGCTATTTTAAATGATGGTAAGCATTTATAGTATTTGTGTTCACAAAGTGTTATTTCTGTATTGTGTCTGATATTGGGCAGGGATGTTGACTTCTAATTTGTGCATGGTATTAGAGCTCTTTGAGTTAGGTCTGGTAGGAAATGGCTGTTTAACGGTACACAAAGTAGGTATGCACACAGTTATAAAATACACTGTTGAAATTGAAGTAAAACAGCAGCTTATGGAAGTGCTCCTACCTGTGGCAGATGGCAGTCAGTAGCTGTACTTAACTCCTGAGATGGATCAGAGGGAAGCTACAGCACTGGTACTGTATAAAATGATTTAGCTGATTTAATAGTTATGTCTTACTGTGCTCAAGAAAATCCATTATCAGAATCTTAGTTAAGTTCATTCTGCATCTGCAGATGAAGAAAAAATGCAAGTGCGGGGTAGGATCTGTAGGCTTCCCCCTACAGTAATGAAGGACTTAAAAGCATTAGTGGTTTGGCATAGTGAAGTACCTAGGCAGTAAACAGAAAGGGTTGGATGCATCTCGAAAAGAGAAGTAATTATACAATGAGTAGTGATTTATTGTAAAGTCACATTTCTACAATGTGACTGCACTTATGCTCTTATCTGACTACTTTGTAACTTAAGAATCTCTGCACACAAAAACCCCCCAAACGTAAAAAACCCCAAACCACCTCATGTCCCTAGTTCTTGCTTGCTTGGCGTTGTTCTTTCCTTTAAAGATGGCATTGGTCTGAGAAATAACTGAAGTACAGTACTTGTATTTCTGCTAAAACTCTGTGAAGAGGAGAGAGAAACAGATAAATAAACTAGTTTGAGCAAGTTTCAGATAAAAGCTATGAAGGAAGAATCTTCTGTGGAATGGTGGCATTAGTTCACCTGTGCAGTCTGTCCTACACACCTCTGTACTGTTATATTTGTGTGCAGCTGAAACATGCCCACACTTCAATGTGAAAAAATGTTTTGTAGGTGCGGGACTGCATCCAGAAAACACTGACTGAGTGGAGCTCAAAAATTGGCCAAGACCGAAATCAGGTGGGAAAGGTGTTATGCATGTTATCCATGTTACATGTCAAACCAGATAAATAGGTAGTCAGATACACTTCTAAAACTTACAGTTATCTATTCAATTGCTGTAAAAATATTTGCAGCTACAGATACCTTGAAGGAATATTTCTTAACTCCCCTTCTTTTCCTTAATATTTAGTCCGTTTGGAGAGGTTAAGAAATATTAATGTAAAGAGAGAATCCTGTTGATGGCAGATAAGACCGTTCTTAGCAAAATAAAAGCTGTAGTCTGTTAAGATTTTAAATTAATTATGGAAGAAATTTAAAAAAACCCTAAAATCTGTGTATCTGAGAAGTTTGCTGGCATGCTTGATAAAACTTATTGGAGAATTCTCTGATATATGGAGATCAGAGACAGCTGAAGACTATCCCATTTGGAAGGAAGCTCTGAGGCATCTGTTATCTGAGAAATATTTCTGAAGATGCATAAGTGGCAATTTTTCCCTTAAGAGCTAAAGACTTCCACAGAAGTCTTAAAGCCACAGACGTGAATATCTGACGTGAAGATCTTGGTGTATTTGCCTTCTTCTCTTTCACCTTTGCTTCTGAAATTCAACAAAACAGTAATAGGTCCCCACTAAATTTATTATTTGGTGTGTGAAATATTAGCATGTTTCAGAAAAAATAAAAGGTATCCAAAAAACAAAACAACAACAAGAAGAAACCTAAACAAACTTTCCTGATTGTTTCTTTGGGTTTTGTTACCAGTTCTTGTGTAACAGGGGCATGTTGCTACATTCCAAACTGAAGTGTGTGAGGCAGTTATTGCTGAATGATTTGTGGAAGAACTAATGATTACTCAAGAAGCAACAAAAAACAACACTTGTCCCTGTCCAATAGAGAGATCCATTTAAAGTAAATTATTTAGTGTAAGCTAGGTTTTACTATAAGAACACATTACCTGTGTAATTCCAAATTCTCTCATGAATTATAATGATATCCAGTCATAAAATTTAAAAAAAAAAGTTAAGTCTTGTTTAAAATGCTGACTGTATGAAGTAACTCAAAGGCTCACTTGAGACTCTTTTGGTAGGGCAGCAAAAATTAGCAAAGCATTTTTGCTTGGGGCAGAGTGTTGTGTGTGCCTGTAATACCAAGTCTGATGCAGGTAAAGATTTCATCAAGTCACCTTGTGCCAGCTGACATGAGATGTCAGCCTAATCCTAAATGAGGTCAGGGGGTGAAATAATTACTGTCTTAAATCAGTAATTTACAGCATTTTCACTGTAGGTTTTCCATAAGCTTCACTGAAATGACAAGATACTTTTATGCAAAGATGTTACCATCCAACACTTAAACCTCCTAATTCTGATAGGGTTCTTTTCAGCTGGTCACAAGGCTTTTTTAAAACAAGGTCCTTTGAATTGGCACAGCAGCTTTTTTGCATCGTAAAATCAGAACTACTAAATCTTGTTCCAGTAATTCTTATTAATAATTTATATTTTCTATATTAGGGTCATATAGAGCCTTTCAAGTTCATCTTCATTTTTCTGGCCTCCCCTCAGTGATCAAGAAGTCTTGGGTTACTTTGTGTCTCTGAATTTTTCTACAATTTTTGTTTCTAACTGCTGTAAGGCACTCTTTTTTTCTTTCTTTCTTTTCTTTTTTTTTAAATTACTTAAAACATTCTTCAGGAGTTTACTGTCTCCTCTTGACGAGTTGCTCCTAAGTCTCATGTACTTACTACAGGAAACACTGGAGGTTCTGGAATGTACTGTAGCTCAAGCTATAGAAAAAATAAATCCTGAAGAAAGAGATGAGTTGAAAGTATCAGGTAAGAACATAGTCAAAAATCCAGTGACATGGAAAGGTTTCATATGCAGTCATTAATAGGATATTCTTGTATGGGGTTTTTTTGCTCTGTTTTGTAATTGCAAAATCAAAGTACACCAGTGCACACTGTTGTTCTTAGATGTTGACTAAGAAAGTCTTGAATTAATATTTCAGATTTTAAAGCAGCTGAACATTTTTCTAGTTTAACTTACTAGATATTTTAAATGTATTTTATACATTTAAAATATTTTAAATGTATTTTGTGAGTCTTTGACATTTTTGAAGCAAAGTATTACAGATAATACTGGAATTAAGAAATAGCATTGGAAGCACATTTATTTGCATAATTTTTCCAGGTTGAATATGATGAGCTTGAAGGAGGCAGTCCAAACTAACACTAGTTCATTTTGAGTCTCAGTAAGTTGTGAAGAAGTCTGTTTGTACTATGATATTTGGGGTTTTTATACAGGTTGTTATGGTTATTGCTTCATGTCTTGATGCTCTGCAGCTTATTACATTATCTAACTGGATGATTTCTTGTTCTGAGACTGCACAACAACATTGAAATTCAAAAGAACAGTGTCTTTTTTGGGCAGTCACCTTTCAAAAAGTTGGAGTTTTCTCCAATCTTTTAAGCAACTGGTGTCTATTCTAAAAATCTAAAAATCTTTTACCCAAATCTCATTAATAGCATATATGGCAAAAGCCAATGGCTAAGTATTAGTAATACCTGGCTTGTTTAGTTATTGATTCCAGTTTCTTTGAAAATAGCAAAGCTTTTCATCGTTGGATCAAACTCTTCATCAATCAGAGATGCAGTTGACCTAGGTAAGTGTGGAACTCAAACTTAAGTTAGGATTTCTTTTTTACTCTAGAATTTAGATGGGAGAAGTTCTAATTTTATTTCTAAGAGGTGTATTTAGTCACATCACAAGTATATCCTGTTTTCCTATTAAGAGAGCCTTAGGTAATCAAGTCTATTTGCACATTATTTCAGTCAGTAAACTAATTAAATGGATCACTGTGACTTTGGATCCACAAACACAAATCTGATTCCTTGCTCCAAGCAGGAGCAAGTTTTTATTCTTTTACACAAAACTTGTTAAAAAGTAAATAGCGCATGATGTTTTAATAGCAGTGATACAGCACTTCTTGCCAGTTCTTGTTAGTTGCATTTAACATGATGAATTTTGCTATTAACTGTGCAATCTTTCAGAGATTATTTAGGAAACAAAATAATGCTGCCAGTAGCTGATGAAATAGTTAAGTTTTACTGAAAATACCATACAGTGTCTCTATATAAAGTTGTGTTGGCCTAATGTAGTAGTAATTGTGAGCAGCACTAAACTTTACTGCTTTGCAAGATTGTTGGACTTAAGAGGTGACCAAAGAAGAAAGGGTCAGATAACATTATTTTTTTATTGCTAAATAGCCTATTTATTGTAAGTTTTAGTATAATTTATCAAACATACATTAATGGAGTCCGCCTCTAGAATAAAATAATTAATTTAGCTAGTTAGTTCTAGTCCATCTGCTGTGCTGAAGAGGCCTCATGACCTGCATTTTCCTGCATCTCAGTGATGTTCCAAGACTTCCACTTTTCTCTGGCAAATTAAATCTCTATATTTGATATGCCGTTAGTCTAACTCCCCACACATATCAAGTAGTTTTCCTAACCCATGTCCTGTACTTGAGTTATAGTTTGGGGTGAAAGTTACAAATTTTAAAATAAATTTAGAGTGAAGGAATAGAGAATTGTTCGTCATTACCATCTTCAGAGAAAATTACAGTTTTAACATTAGAAAGGAGCAAAAAGCTTTATGCTTTTGTTAATTTTCTGTTGGTTTTGGGTTTTGCTGTTTTCTTTCTTTCCCAAGACCTACAACTGAATCTTGGTCTTCAGCTATATGCTTGATTCTTTGCTGAAAAGGTTTTCTTATTATTCTTGACTGCAGATACACTCAGGGTTTCAAATGGTGAATGGGAAGCTAGCAGAGTGAAGCAGGAACTGTGGTTTTTGCTAAATTTGAAGGGTCATGATGTTTATGTTCGTATCTGACAAAAGATTTTGCAGTGTCTGTTCTTTTTCCTCAGCGTGCTCTGCCCTCGGAGTTGCTCAGTTAGACTCAGTCATTATTGCCCCACCTCCTGTTGAAGACGGAACTAACTTCTCTTTGGAATATTTGCAACCTTATTGGAAAGAACTTGAAAATCTAGTTCAAAACAAAAAGATTGTTGCTATAGGTACCTCTGACCTAGATAAAACACTGTTAGAGCAGCTGTATCTGTGGGCACAGGTGAGAACGAACTTCCTACTCATGGCATTTCTTAGGACAGAGTAACTGCTTGCTTTGTTGGCTGATACATTGGTATAAACTTCTGTTATAAATGGTTTTATATACAAAATATTAATTATCCCTGTTATTTTGAACATTTTAGGATGTTCATTATGTTGTTCAAGGTGGGGGAATGTCTTGGTTTGAAGACAGGTGTCTGCTAAGGAAGATGGGAACCTCCCTTAGAACCCACAATTGTGAACCCCCTTCCCTCCAAAGTATTATAACTTTGGAATCAAGGCGTTTCAGGCAAAGATACAGGGAAAGGAATAACAGTATTTTTACTAGTATCTATAGCGAGGCAAACAATCAATAACAACAGTAGTAATGACAAACAAACAATCAAAAACCAGAAGATGCGGTGACAGAAGTCTCTGGGCTGCCAAGCGCTTTTCCCGTTCAGTGCAGTTCCGNCAGCTGTGGCAGTGCTCCGACAGGAGCAGTGTGGCGGCTGCCAGCCCCCTTCTGCAGAAACTGCCGGCAGAGCCAGGAGGATGTGCCCTCCAGGAACGTCCCCTTCCCAGACGAAAGCTCACTCACCAACGAGAAGAAAACAGTGCAGATCCGGAAAAACCTTTCTCCAGCTGTAGCCGAGGAGCCCTCAGTTCCCCCCTGCTGCCTCTCTCCTTGCCCTCCGTGGAGAGCCTTATCTGATGACCACATCTGCCCTCCACACCCAGCTAGCTCTTTTGTCTCTTACAAAAGGAGTTAATAGTCCTTAAGTATCCAGCCATTAGTAACCTAGTGCCAGGAATGGGGAAAAAATTCCACACCCCTCAACCTCCCAACAGGGAGGCTCAAATACGGTAACTGTTGCTTGTTCAATGCTCTTATGTACTGACCAGTGACAGCTGGAAACCACAGGTCTGTGGTAGCAAGTTTTTTGAAGTACTGAAGATTTGAGTTTTGAATTCTTTTATACTTAAGGAGTATAAACAGTACTCTTAAACCTTCAGATTTATTCCAGTGACTCTGAAAATGTAGCTGTTTTCACTTTAAGCTGTGTTACGAAGAGAGGAATTTCCCATTGGAAAAGTAATATTTGAATGGTAAACTTAAATGTAAAGAGGAAGACAGGCCCTGAATGAAGTGGCACAATACTTTGTTGTCCAGTGTGACTAATTCACAGCACCATAAAATGGGTTAAAAGATCCAAGCCCCCTGTTGTGGGCAGGGACACCTTCCATTAGACTACATTGCTCAAAGCCCCATCCAGGCTAGCCTTGAAGACTTCCACAGATGGGGCAGCCATCAGCACTTTAATGATCAACTTGTTCCAGTGCCTCAGCACCCTCACAGTGAAGAATTTCTTCCTAGTACCTAATCTAAACCTACCTTGTCAGCTTAAAGCGATTCCCCCTTGTCCTATTGCCACACGCCCATGCAAAAAATCCCTGTCCAGCTCTTTTTAGCCCCTTTAAGGTATTAGGACTCTGAGGTCTCTCTGGAGCCTTGTTTTCTCCAGCCTCAACAACCCCAACTCTCTCAGCCTGTTCTCATAGGAGAGGTTCTCCAGTCATTTGGTCATCTTTGTGACCTTCCTGGGGACTTGCAACACCAGTCCATGTCCTCATGAAGGGATCCTCAGAGCTGAGTGCAGTACTCAAATTGCCTCCTGACATTTTTGACTGTGTGGTAGAAGACTGTATTAGAGCATGGCCATGCTCATGTAAGCTTTGAATACTCCTTTAGGACACTTCTTTTATGGTATGTGAACATACTGTATTTGTATAAGAGGTCCTGCTGAGAGTCCTGATTTGTGTTCCTCTGTTTTATGCAGGCTGAGAGAGAGCACTTGCAGGATTTAATGACCACCTGCATGGTGACCATGAATGCAGTTCATGATAAGAGAGAAAGTCAGTGGAAGAGCATCCCTTTTAATTTGATATGATTCAAGTGCTTGCCTGAAGGCATATAAGATTGAAAATTAATATATCCTTAACAAAAATTTATTCAGGTTTATTTGAAGTCTTTTTCAAACTAACATCTCTATAATGCTTTTACTAGAGAGGGAGGAAAAAACGCTGCTGCTGTTTAGGGAGCACAGCAGACTGAAAGCCAGAGAGCAGTAGGATAACACTCATCTTGCTGTGGCAGCACCTGAATTTAGATCCTACTCTTGGGCTATGTGCTGCAGGGAATTGCTGATGATGGAGCTGCCTACATTAATTCATCTTGCAGAATTAATTAGCCCTGCTCAGACTTCAAAACAATGGTCAAAGGCAAATTGTTCAAAGCAAAATTTCTGTTGTAATAGAAAGCATGGGGGAAACAATTAATATAAGTACATTAGTATTTTTTTCTTATAAAAGTCTTTTGTTACTTTCAGGTGAAACCAAGTAGTAATCAGGTGAACCTAGCTTCCTGTTGTGTGATGCCACCTGATCTCACCGCATTTGCAAAAGAATGTGACATACAGCTGCTAACTCACAATGATCCAAAAGGTAAGATTTTGTCAGTTAACAGAAGAGTTCTAAATGCATTTATTCAATACAAAATCAGGAATAATCTTGCCCTGAACTTCAAAGTTTGTTACATTTGAAGCCCAAACCAAGGATTTTAGAAGTCTGTCCTTTATAAAATATTTCTGTTAAGTTATTGCTGTTGCTTCCTCCCCTCCCCCCCTTCTTGAAACAATCTTGCAGCCTTGGATAATTCCTTGTAATACTTCTAATCAGAGACAATAAAATAAACAACCTACTGAGAAATTTTTACTATGTATATTTCCACAAAATATGGGATGAAATGTATTGCTGAAGGCCAATGAACGACAAATGAAAGTGTACTTGCCCAGAACTTGTGAAATAGATTACACAGAAATGTTGATGGTGAGTTGATTTTTGAGTAGTTTGGTAATATTAGATCTCTAAAATTACTGTGCTTTAAGTAGCATTCTTTCAAAGTCCTGTGTTCTTAAAATAACATTATTACAAGAAGAGTTATAAATTCTCCACTTTTTAATGCAGTGATTAATTTGCTAAATGATTGAAGAAATTGGAGACTTTTCCTTTGAGCTGTAGAACTGAGTTACCAGCTCCCTAGAATATTCTTGGATATAATATTAGATTCTCTCAAACATCATCTAATCTTCTTCACTCTTAAGGATACCTTAAATATCTTGTTGGAATAATACAAAGTCTTAAACAATATTTACTTTCTTGGTTACGACTAATTATTCATGATGATACTTTTCCTTCCTTCTCCTTTCTTTTCACTTGACCCCAAACAAAAACATACATGAAGCATTACTTAGGGAGTATATACTTCATAGTACCACTGGTACAACAAATGAATTTCATCAATGCCTGAGCAGGATTTATCACTGCTCTGGCAGCATGCAAGATGAATTTCCATTCAATCTATCAATTTCCATGTCCTGTGAAGTCCAAATTTAATAAATAGTCTCCATTGAAAATCATTAAATGAAGGAGAAGAGGAGTTGATAGAAAACAGCACAAGTCAGGATTCTTTTATGTATTGTTTGCTCAGCCTAACTTTTCTGTAATGGTTACTCAGCTGAAGAGTATCGAGACTACTTTTTGTGAGCACTCCTCACCTTTAAAGGCATTGTTCTCTTGACTAATATTCCAGAGGAAACTAGGAGGATTTGTACTTGCCTTCTTCTCCTGCTTTGTGGCATTTAAGCATGTTTTTCTTAATGGTTTCTGGGCTTATGGTTGATATTATGAGCCCAGTTAGGGGAGATACTATAAATGCTGAACTTCCAGTGACTGCAGAGGTAACTCTGAATGCTCAGTACTTTGCTGATTTCAGGCCTGTGCTTTACTCAACTCTGAGGTGGCTATCTAGCTTCTCAAATTTCATGTTCATTTTCTCCTGCTAATGGCTCTACTGATCAACTCCATTTGATATTCCGGAGTCTCAGTTAATTCATTTTGTGGGAAACATTCAATGTTGCAAAAAAGTGTCCTGGAGATTTATTTTGTAATATTCAGCTGCTTTTACCTTACATGCATTCTGGAAGAGTGGATCTGAGGGGTATGTGGTACCACTTAAGCCTTTCCCTACAGCCAAAGATCTTCTCTTAGTAAGTGTTACTTTTTGCAGCTGTTTACATTACATTATTTTAAGCACAAATATCCCTTTTTAACTTCAGAATTACTTTGTGAAGCAAGCTTCCAAGAAGTTCTCCAGGAAAGCATCCAGAGCGTGAAAGCAAATGAGTGGATTCCTTTATGGCTTCTGCGGTATTCAGTCATTGTTAAAAGCAGAGGAATTATCAAGTCCAAAGGCTATATCATACAAGCTAAAAGAAATGCATCTTAACTCTTTTTCTTTTTCTTTCTTTCTTTTTTTTCTTTTTTTTTTTTTGTAATGGCTGTTTAAATTTCTTTGGGATGGGGGAACATTGCATTTTTCATAGAAAGACTTTTACATAATTTGTAACAAACTACCAAAAGTTGTAATTACTCATGTGATGTCAGCAGGAATGTCTGTAGTGCTCTAACACTGTTTTTCTTTCTTAACCTATTGATGAGTTCATTTTAAATATGAAATGTTCTGGGGCTTTTTTTTATTGAAGTTATCTATAGAGTAACAGTTTAAAATATTTTTCTTTTTATGACCAGTTCACTGTAAAAATTATCATTATATTTTAGCTGCCATTAGGTAGTATAGAGAAACATATATTTTTGGTTTTTTTAAAAAAACAAATTTCTCTTAAATAATACTTACCTGGTAGGTACACATTTCAAGCATTCAAGGACTAGCTTTTATAGAAAATTGTCATCTTTTATGATAAAATACCCCAAAAAAATTAAGTTGGTATCTCATTACTTGATATGTATATATAGGCAAGTCAGCTGTTTAATTTGTGGGGATGAGAAAATCGGTTTATTTTTAATACAGTGGAAAAGACCCCTATGACTGAGAAGAAAATGCATCTTCCAAATTACTTTCTGTTACTTGAATTCCTTCTGGCTTCTTTGTGCCTCAATACGCTTTGTTTAGTGATCGCACAAATGTGATGGCATTTTTACTGTTTGAAATAGAAACTGTATTAACAGTGAATGTTTAAAATAAGATTTGAAAACAAATTTGAAAACAAACAGATTTGAATCTGTTAATCAAAAACTGAATGGTGCCTGTCTCCTCAACTGTGGCTTGTTTTTTTGATACTTGTGAACTACGCAATCAATTGGCCAAGTGGAATAGACAGTAAATGGTGATGCTGTTCACTAAAATTAATTTTTTCTTTTGTGGTTGCCTGTGAAACCTGTTGCTTGTGCCACTTAGGAATGATGAAGCAAGGCTTAGCTTGAAGTTAGGTATCTTTCTCATTGGCATTAGCTTAGCACACTAGCTTTTTAATCTCCCAGAGATTGCTGCAGCTAAGGCAAGGCTTTTGGTTTAAGGTAGTCTTTCTATCAAAAAGGCCTTTTCCTTTCCCTGGCGTTTAAATCAGAGTAGATAGCTAAAGTTCGAATTGTAGTTTAGCAGGAACTTAGATACCAAGTGTCTAAAATAATAAATTTCCTTTTCAGACAGGGGCACGGCCTCATACTGGTAGTAGTCATTAACTTTGTTGTGCATATTTTGAGATTTGGACTGTAAGGGAATGCATTTTCACAAACATCTTTCAAATTCTTCATATAGGCAGCAAGTGGAATTTGAATGTCTGTACGTAGTGTTTAGAGAGTCAGCTTCCTCTAATCCATTCCACACAGTTTAATGATGAAGGTTTTTCAAGGTACCTTAGTCTTCAAATATCTTATTTGTAGTGGCAAATAGCAGGAAATTTTGACTTCTTCAGTGCTTTTGATAAAAATGAGAGAAATGGGGAATTGGAACTAGTAATGCATCAATAAAAGTTTGATTTTTTTTGTCTTAATTAAAATGTAGTGCTTTCTTTTTAATGTTGGGCCAGTGTGTATCAGAGTTCAAAATTACATGAGTTTAATTTTAAACTTCCCTACCAGCTCTGTGTTGTTTGCTGATGATTAACCACTACCACTACCTAAGCTCTGTCTGTATTTGGCTGAATTTGTATCATATTAGACTTGTGTGTGTGCTCAGTTTTTTATATTGAAATGCTACAAAACAGGAACTATGCTAAACCAATGTAAAGGCTGCTCTAATGGGATAATGGTTTATTTCTTTTCTGTAAACTCTTAATAGTTTGTTTGCTGTAGAATAGTACCTTTTAAGACATGGCATTTCTACAGTTACCAATAGCATAACACTTTAACAAGTTCTCACATTATCTCACTCGTTTGGTTTGCATCAAGGTGGGATATGAGATTTCCTTCCATGAGAAACCTGAAAGTTTAACTAAAATCTGAAATTCCGTAAGCTTTTCAGTACAGCACTTTTGAGTGTCACACATTTTACACTGTTCCAAGTGCCTGCACCCCGCTATTCCATCACCTCTTGGCACCCCTGGAGCGGCCGCACTCCCGCCTGGCCGGGCCGGGCCGGGTGGAGCAGAGCGGCCGGGAGCGCCCCGGAACCGCCTCCCCGCCGTGGGGCCCGGAAGGGCGGGCGGCAGGAAGGAAGGAGGGCAGGGAGGAAGGGGCGGGTGCGGCGGCAACATGGTGAGCACCAGGCGGGCGGCGGCGGCGCGGCGCCGGGAGCAGGAAGGGCCGGCAGGCGGCGGCAGCCCCGGCGATGGCGATGGCGATGCCGCCCGTGCGGCGGAGGNGTGCAGCCTCCGCATGGGCCGCGGGGTCGGTGCGCGGCCGCGGAGCTCGGAGGGGCGGCGGTGGCGGTGTCTGTGCGCCCGCCCGCCGTCCCCGTGCCGCGGGAGGGGAGCAGTCGCCGGTGGTCATTAGGCCATTTAGTGTTGCAAATTAAAGGTAAGCTTTTTTTCCTTTGTATTACAGATGTTTTAGCGTTTCTTTGTCACGTAAAATAATATTTAGCAGATGATACCTGATTTTATGATTGCTGAGAGGCCAGTTTGTTCGTAAACCTAAAATCGCTTTTGGACACTATTTTGAGGCACATTTTGACAGTTGATAATATTTTGTGTTTTATAGTTGAGCAAGTGTTTGAGTATTTCTGAACATTTCTTCTGGATTGGTTTTCCCTGACAACTTGACAGAACATTTTAGAATTAGGAGATATTTGTTTATATTTCTTAAAGGATGTGTGTATTTCTTCTCCTGCCTTGACCAAAAGACAGTAGAAAAATAAGCAAGGGATGGTTTGTTAAGACTTCTCCCACAGAGAAGGGCATCACAGAGACATGTAATATGTTGTCAGTTTAAGTAGATTTGTTTGAAAAGATTCTTGGTGATTTTTATAGCATTCTTTTTATGTCATTATTTTATCTGTCAATACCATACTTTTTTTTACTCCTTTGCTAGGTGGGATCTGCTGAAGTTAGTACTCCTGTGACTAGGAGGATGACTAGAAGACCTAAATCAGTTTGTAAGCCAGAGGTGATTCGGGAATGTCAGTTTGAAGAGTTGGAACATGCAGAAATGAAGTCAGATGTCAGTGATAGCTCAGAGACTACTAGGAATGAGAGCACAATTGTTCACTCAGCACAATCAGTTGCTGATCCGCAAGTTGATGGGGATGTGTCAGAAGCAGAATCAAACTGCTCTTCAGTGTCTAGTCTCCAGACACCTTTGCTTGTAAGAGTAACACGAAGACGACAAATTGTAATTCCTTATCAACCAGATTCTGCTGACAAAAAACGACATGATAATACAGCATTTTTAAGTAAGTTAAGTAGGATTCTGGATGAAGATGATATTTCTGAAGCTGAGTCTTGTTCCTCTGCTGTTTCTGGTGTCCAGATGCCTAGTGTTACCACAAGTATGAGGAGAAGGCAAAGCAAAAAGAAATTGCAGCCAGATAGAGTTCGTGAAACCCAGAGTGAAGATACTTCTGATGCAGAATCATGTTGCCTAGGTTCTCATGTGGAACCATCTGTCACTACCAAACGAATTACTAGGAGCATGCAAATGAAATCACAAGAAGAGAATACTAAGCAGATGGAGAAAAAAAGTACATTTGTTTCAGAAGACAAGAATTTAATTGAGGACCCCATTAAGTCTGAGCCCATAACAATTTTTGATTCTAGACCTGCTGCAGAACTTGTCTCAGACACAGAAAATGCTTCCACCCTCATTGAGGCTAATAAAGAACCCAATTCACCTAAAAGCAAGTGTGCTTCCAAGTCTGCTAATGCAATCCAGAGTGAAGACACAAAAGAAGAGATTTTAAATGATGTGACACACAATCTTACAAAAATGAAAGGAAGTGACACTAAGTCACCTGTGAAAAAAACAATAAAAAATACACAGTCGGTTGAGACAAACCATTCAGAAGCAATATGTAGCCAAATACAAGATTACAGTAAAATACTTGCAAGGGAGGGGAAACTGGAGTGTATGGCTGTTTCTTTGACTGACTGCATGAGTCCCAAACATTTTCTAGAATCCCAAGGACAAGTAACACCAAATGAAAGTAAAAAAATTCCAGAATGCGAACGAGCAGGTGCTGAGGCAGATGCGCAGCAGCCTTTCATGTGTGCTGATAAGTTAAGGAACAGTAAGCAAGCTAATGCGGTGAGCAGCCCCTCAAAGGACATGGCTGTTGCACAGACAACTGAAAGCACTGGTAAAAGCAGGATGCTTGAAATTGATGCAGACAATGGTGAAGACCAAGCAAAAGAATATGAGGTATCCCATTGCAGTGAAAGATCAAGCAGTGGTAATGATTCTGTTGCATTGTTTCTGAGCAACAGTGAAAGTGATGAATCTGAAAATAGTGATGTGGCAGACATAGATACAGTTGATGATGAGAATCAGTGTTATAAAAAGGCAGATGAGAGAACTCCTTCCCTCAAAAAATCTTTAAAAAATGGTTCGCTGCATGTTGAAGGTCTTTTTGTAATTGATACTGAGCCTGGCATGAGTTCCAGCCAAAAATACTATCTGGATGAAGTAGACCAAGACAGTGATGCTGGAAGTAAGCATGAAGGAGGTGAAAAAGAGAAGCAATCAGATTTGGAAGAGGCTGAAGAGGAATTGATAGATGAAGATGAAAAAGATGAAGATGATGATCTGTTGAAAAATAAGGTTGATGTGTAAGTACCTTTCTGGGAATCACTAAAGAATCTGCATTTCATATAAGCATATGCCCATTAGAATATGCACATTAAGTGCAGAATAAATAAGGGAGTAGTCTCCACATATATCATCGTGTTGCTGCAGAAAATAGTGCTGCACACATGCAATAAGAATATGGTCCGCAAATTGAGTGTTTGGGATTTTTTTCAGTTTTGTATATAGTAGGAACAGAACTCTGCAATGTTTTTGGCATGTGGAAGCCTTGTGTGAGTTCAGCTCAAAAAACAATGTTAAACTGGTCAGGCTGACTGCATTGGTTATTCAGGTCACGGTTTTGTTGTTTTTTTTTTTTTTCCAGTTGGAATGTAGATAACAAAAGGTCCAGTAAATTCCTTACACATTGACCAATTAGATCATGCTTTTTGAACAGTTGCATATAATTTTCGGTGTCAGTTCTTGCTGTGCTATGGATGGTGACACTTCAGGTGAAACCTAGCATGGAATCAGAATAATTCAGGTGGAGTGATAGTTCTTGAATTCTTGTAGACCAGCTGCTGCTAAAATCCCTTCATATGCTTCATATATTTAAAGCATAATACTTGTTTAGGTTGGATAAAGTCTTAATCAAGTAAAAACCTTCAGGTAGGCCCAACGTCTGAGCTAAGAAGACTCAGCCAAGCATTCAATATGAAGACATTATACAAGATCAGTCACAGTTTGATAGAAAGTTGTTAAAGGGCTTGTATTAATAAGCATTCAAGCTACAGTAAATACCTGTTGTAGCTCTTTAGATATTACCATCTTTCTCCATTGTAGTTTAGAGCTTTTAAACATTCTTGTCATCAAAACCAGACATTGTACCTTGTTTGTGGATACATTCCTTTGGCTGCCTGAATGAAGGAATGAAACAAATGTGAACATACGAACTTTGAAATATTTCATAGAATTATCGAACTCTGAGCCATTGATCACAACCCTCTGGATACAACCATCCAACCACTTTTCTTATCCAAGTTTAATAACTTTGTTCATAGTACGGTTTTATGGACATTATAGGGCTTAAACATTCCAACAATGAATTCAAGTTTCTTCATACTTCTCATTAAGAGTTGTAGCATTTTTACTGCCAATATGTTTTGGTTTTTTCTCTTTAGCTAGCAAGCTTATCAGTGTATAGACGGCTGCTGGCAAGGTTAAGCAAATTTAAGAATTCAGTTGTAGAGAAGATAATATCTAAGATAAGAGTGCAGCATTAGAGTTAATATGAAAGAGTTGTGGAAATTATTCCACAGGTATTTTTTAATAATAAAATCTTACTTGGTATAATGGCATGAATCCTCCCCCACCTGTCATTTCAAAATTGCATACTCTAGATACAAGACTTAAAATAATTGCAGAACTGAAACGAATTGGGAAGAATAATAAAAATACTTTTTTTGTTCATATTCCTTAGAGGACAGTAGAAGGTTTAGCTACATGCATGTTACAATGTTCTAATAATTAACTGTTTCTCCTTTAGTTTACATCTTTCCAGTAGCATAGACCCTGGTTTGAATATCAAGAAGCTTGGAGGTTTATATATCAGCTTTGATGCAAAAAATCAGAAGCCTAGATCAAGTGTAATTGAACAACTGAAGGGGAAGAAGAAGAAGAAGGACCAGGTAATGCATTTACAATTATTCAGTTATCTATGACTACAGTGACACAAAGATGTTAATATAAGAAGGTTGTTTTGTTTGATTTTAAAGAAGAAAAAGAACTATCCTTTTTGTGGTTCATTGAGAACTTCCATTCTTTTTGGCCAAAGTGTGGATTTACATTTGGTTTTAATGGTGAAAGTTTAAATATACCTGACTTGTCAGAAACTGAAAAACAGTGCAAATTCCAGCATTACTTTGTAAAATAAACCAAAGGTCATTATACCTGGACTTTTGCCTAATGATACACAAGCTTAAGGTCTGGTGACAAGATACTTAGTCCATAGCCAGAATGAATTTCAGTAAATAAAATTCTATAATCTCCCTAGTATGGAATTAGCAGTTTTATTTCAAAAGCACCCTTTGAGGTAAAGGGAATGTGTTGTTTTCGTTGGGGCTGTTTTCTTTGGCTCATCCATGATAGCCCTCTTTACTCCAGAGAATTTGCTATCTCATTTCCTCCAGAGCAAATCAGCTACCTTCTGTTGTTGTCCAGTGTTCTGTTTTGAAGATGACCTACTGCTTGTGCATTGCATTATAAGGCTTGCTTAGATTCTGCAGGATTCCTTCAGTAGGTTTTGTAAATACAGTTAAGTAGTAAAATTTGTATCAGTACACTGGCTGTCTAACGTTCAAACAAATTCTTACAGCTCTTGCAGAAGAGTGTAATAACTCCAGACTTTGAAAAAAAGGAATGTGTCCCACCCTACAGGGAATCGCTTCACCAGCTAAAGAAACAGCGCAGGGTAAGTGAAGAGCTGGTAATGCTTCAAGGAAACAAGCTGTGGTAGAAAGCTGCATGCTGGGACTGTGTGCATATCCAAGCCTCACTGGAGATGGAGTGATGAGCTGCAATTTAGTGTCTTCTTTGAGCTGTTCTGTGAAAAGCCATCCTTTCAGTCACCAGCACAGTGAAGTGAATGATAATATGCTCAGATGGTACAAATCTGCCATTGATGCAGTGCTGGTAACCTTTATAATAGTGGTCATAAAATACGTGTTTTAAAGGTACATATTTACATTCTGAATGCTTTATCCAACTTTTGTAGGGAAGTTCCCTGTTCTATCCTGTCCTAGTTGCTGAATGCAAATTCATTGGTTTTGGTATTGCATCCTAGGCAGAGAGAGAGAAAACAACAGGTGATGGCTGGTTTGGTATGAAAGCCCCAGAAATCACAAGTGAACTGAAAAATGATCTTAAAGTTTTGAAGATGAGAGCTTCATTGGACCCTAAGCATTTCTATAAGAAGAATGATAGAGATGGTCTGCCCAAGTACTTCCAGGTAAGGAAGCAGCAGAAGGTGGCATTGTACTGCTGAATTTTTGAACATCGTTTAAGAATACCTAATAACGCCTATTTGTAGGTAGCTTCTATGTCAATTTAATTTCGTATCTTAATTTTTAAAGTATTCTGACTACTTGGCTGGAGTTTGCAACAATTTGACTCTGTATTACATATGTATATATGTTTTTATTTTCTAGGTTGGAACTGTAGTTGATTCTCCCATAGACTTTTACCATAGTCGAATCCCTAAGAAACAGAGGAAGAGAACAATTGTGGAAGAGCTGCTTGCCGATTCAGAGTTCAGAAGGTATTTAAAAGTAGTTTTGTGATTCTTATATCCCATGTAAAAGAGGAGTATTTTTAACTCTATAGCCTTTTTTGGTTTTATTCAGCTTGTATGGTGGTTTTGTATACTTCAAATAAAAAATTTTAATCTTTTAGTGCTTTTATAGCACTGTCATTTAGAAGATCTAAGGAACAGAGATTAATTAGGCTGAGATAATGTATATTTCATCTTCATAGCAGGGTTTTATCCAACTCAGGTCATCGCTATTGGCAGCCGCTCTTAGAGTGATTATTTTTTGTTGGCATAATTGATAGAAAAGAGCAGCCTGTAATTCTGTGAATGTTGATACGATTTCATTTTATAAATGTATCAGTCTGCCACCTGTCATGGGAATGAAAATTGTACTAGAAGACCTACTTGAAGATTATGATTGGCTTAATGTCTGCATAACCTACAGTTTTTGGAGTAGATCCTTTAACTGGTCCATTTTGATATTGGTTATTACATGATGTCTATTTTCATGTTTCCATGATGTCTCTTTTCACATGATGACATGTTTTCTTTGAAGTAGTGCATTATTTGGGATTATATAGTTAATTTTGTCAGACTTGTAAATTTAACTATACAATGTTGGGAAGTCAAGTTAGTATAGCTATTTCTTATGCAGTTTTATGATTTGACCTGATTTATAAGGTATTTATTAGAAGGGAGTTTTAAAAATTAATGTATTTGAAATTTGATCAGTTAATTTATGTTGTGGCTAATTAAGGGCTTTAATCATACATTCAGCAGTAGTGCAGGTATTTGTCAGATTTCATTGTTGCATTTAAAAGCCTCAGCACTGCTCCGAGTGCAGTGTCGGTTGTACTCATCAGTGCAGGTACATAAGAGTCTGTGTTAGAGGAGCTAGCAACTCACATTCAGTAAGTATACCTTGCTTGTTGTTTAGTACTCACCTCAATGGTTTATTATCTTGAGTGTGGTGAAAAGGCAATATGAAAGGGGGGTGTAATTTCTTTATAGTATTGTTGAAATTGCTGAGTCTTCTTCCCCTTAGGAGCAGTAGCAGTGTTTCAGCAAACTGTCCACAATGGGATTGCATATGCAATGAAGACCCCCCCCACCAAAATTAATTAAAAAATTCAATAGAATTTACTTTCAAAACAAATTTACCTACATTTATCATTGATCCAACTGTTGATTTCCCTTTACTTATGCATAAGTGTATAAAATCAAAGAATCAGTTTGGCAGATTATGTGCATACTGTCCATGTTATTTTTCCCTGAACTTTGGTTTGCCATGCTTAAAAGTAAATTATCTATTTTGTTCAGATATAATAAAAAGAAGTATCAGGAGATCATGAGTGAAAAAGCAGCTTTTGCAGCAGGGAAGAGGAATCGGAAGAAGAAGAAATTTCGCAATTAAGAATTGAAGAAAAATATCAAGCTGGAACAACTTCCTTGTTATAAAACTTTCTTACAGAATGCTTTGGTTGTGGTGTTGTGTTTGGGTTTTCTAAGATTGCTGGTCATGTGCAAATTGAGGTTTAGGGAAATTCTTGCCATGAGAATTAGGTAGGAAGCTTTAACAAATTATCAGGTATCTAAATTTAAATTCATTTAGATTTAAAATTACTTTTTATTTTAACTAATATTTATGTAAAAAGATAATGATATGAAAAAGCATGTTGTGAAATCAGGGTACAAAATACAGCTTCACAGATTGTGGTCTTCTCAGGCTTCAGACTTTACATCAGTTAATTAGTAAATTAATTTTAAAGATATATGTGTAATTCACCTTGGTACACATTGTGTGCCAGAATATATTTTTCCATGTCTTGGCAGAGGTGCTGCTGGCCAACACTATAATAGAAGGTATTGAAAAATGATTTGGTTGTGAAGGGTTTATTTCAACACTGACCATAGTGGTATAGAGAATGTCCTGGAATTCAGTGCCTACACATAAACTTTTATATTTATGTGTGTATATTTTACAATATAGAATATATAGTATTTAGAAGATACAAATTACATATTATTTAATAAATAATATAAATACTACTTATATCTAAAATTTTAACAGTCATATGTTGGTTGCTTTTATTAATTTTGACCATTTGATTATTGTCTAGTGATATTTTTGAAAATAACCTGACATTGGCATCCTTTATCTAGGGTGTGGTGCACATTGTGTCTGGTAGCTGACCTGGAATCTTTCTGAAGGTGAATGAGTGAGTCTGGAAGGGCTTTGCTACCGTTGTAGAGCCAGAGCTGTCATCAGCTCAGTTCCCCTTTGGTGATGGCTCATGACCTTTTGTGATTGTCAGAACTGCTCTGGCGTTTGGTTGGTTTTTAATGACCTGATCATTTTATTGCTGTTACAATTAGTGTAACTTAGTTACTGCCCTGAGGTAGCAGAAAAGATGGATAATGGAAGAAATAAAGCTGGCACTACATTGCGTTAGGTGGTTTGGGTGCTTAGGATGTAGAAGTCACTATCAGAGGACCAGTGGTGTTGATGGTTTCCTTACCCCAAGAACACTGAATTTTAAAGGTTGCAGATCTTAAGCAAATAGTGCTTAACTGTGTTCTTGACTGATGTTTAACCACCAAGTTTTCTACTGAGAAGTAGTAGTTGTTTTTTTAAGGATTAGTTATTTGTGCTGAAATAAGCATCATGGTATATATTGACCACCAACTGAAGCTTAAAAAAAATTTTCCTTGGATCCTTTGGGGTGTTTTTTTATCATTCCGAAGTTGACCATAATGTTTTACTACCAGAAACAGACAGGAATCTAGAGTCCTTAAGTCTTCACTGCCCGGAGATGAATGGTGTCAAAGTAAAGTGAATTCATTGGGAAGTATCAAACAAGTACAAGTAGAACCACCTGTCCCCACGTCTCAGTTACTATGCACTTGCTATTCCAGTGCAACTATATGTATGCTAATATCTCAGCTCCCTGTAAATTATAAAAAATCCAGTTAAAACAACTATGGTGTCTTGTTCTCCAGCTGAGGCATGAAGCACAAAAAAATGAATACTTAACACTGAGAAGAGAAGAAAAGAAGACACCACAGTAGTTGTCATTCTGTTGCATCATGGGGTGTTTCAAGGGCACCTTTGGAAAAGCAGTGTGTGACTCTGAAAGACCTTAAAAGAAATGCAAGCTGTGGTGTTACACGGCAAGCAACAGCTCCATGCCTGTTGCTCAGACTGCTCAGCTACAGAAGTTTATTTCATGTGCAGCGTAGCTAGTAAGGGATTTGGTTTGTGTTCTGTATCCTTTCCCTTCCTTTGATTTTTCTAATCCCTTCTGTTTTGTCCCACACTGCCCAGCAAGTGCCCGTGTTCTGTGCAGTCAAGGTGAGATGTGCTGGACAGTGTTCACGGGGCTGCAGGGTGGTACTTGTAGGTTGTGTTGGCTTTGCCAGTCATCATGGGGTGTGCTCATGCTTCAGCCTTTGTTAGATGAGGCACTGAAGAGAGCACCTTTCCTTAACCACCAGTTTTCATAAAAGCATAGACAAGTGGGCTTTGAAATTGCCATAAAGTTTAAGGTGCTGGAGAGAGAGTAAAACCCAAATTCACCATGTGATTGCCTAGGTTTACCAGATTTCTCTGAAAACATGTAAAAGCTTTGGTGAAGTTTTGCCTATCAATTGCAAATAGTATTTTCTTTTAATGGCCATCAGAAATGTTTGTGATAATTTGTAATTCTGCCTTTACTGACTTAAGCCATCAGTTACCAGAAATTTCCCTGAGATTAAAGGACGGTAAGCATGTGTTGGTTTTTGTACAGATGCACCTATTGTTCGGGATGTCGTTGGAATATGTTATACAGAAAGCATTAATTAATTGCTCCAGTTTCTTTATGCTCTCCTTGGTTTTTCCAGTATTTATTTTTCTTTTTTGCCTTGGGGCAGAGACCAGGGAGTTCACAGTACATCTCCTCAGCGTTAAAAGCAAAAGACTGACAATAGGGAGCATGCTGAGGGTGACTGGGGTGTTGCTGGTGTGGTGACATTAATGGGCATGATTTATGAACAGAGCTTGTGAACGTCTTGCTTTTTTTCTGTCATGCTCTTACTGTACACACTTGCTCTTTTTTCTTCTTTGGCAGTCTGTAATCTCTCTGCAATCACTTTAGTCTCCTTAAAACTGAAGGTATCTTCTTATCATTGCTATTTTCCATATGATAAAACTTTGATCACCTAATTTTTCGTAAGTCCTGTCTTTATCACAGGAGCCTTTCTGGCCTACTGTTGTTGAGACTTGGAATCATGCCATAGCACAAATTGGAAGGGACCTTGGCATCACTTTTTGTTTTTTAAATTATTCCATAAATTTGTAACAAGCAGCATCTGTCCAATTTATAGTGCTTGCTATAATCCTTGTTTTTTTTTCTCCTGATTCTCTCAAAGCATTCTGAAATACTGTTTTGTCTCTACAATGTTTTCCTCAAAACCCCTTTCACACAAATATTTTGTGTAATTGTGTTCCTGTGCTTTTGCACTTGAATTCACATTAGAATCTGCTCCACTACCAGTATCTCAGGAGAGCTATCCATCTGTGCTTACCTTTAGGAAATTCCCAGCTCCTTGAACCAGCCAGTTTCATTTTTTTCTTTTGGACTTAATTAACTTCTGCATTTTTAGAGTATTGATTATGTAAATATTACTTGCAACGTGAAAATACGTATATGTAGAAGCCTCTGCCTTCAATTCATTGGGAACTAAGCGCCATTTATGAAGCTTAAATACAAAAAGTAGGGAGGGAAACACTATTTGGACTGAAATACATTGAAAGTGACTGAACCAGGAGAGACTCTCATCTGATTTAGTTGCTTTTTATGGGGTTAATGTAGAGAGGTTTTATTTTTGCTGTTTGCAAATTCTGAGGAAGTTTGATGTTTCTTTGGAGGGCTGCATATTTTGCAGGTAGATGGCCTTTTAGAGTTACAGTGCTGGAAAACAGTGATGGTTAATGTGCCTGATACTGTGTTTCATATTCAAGTTTTCCTTTATTGCTTTTAAATAAGCATTATTACAGTTGGAAAGTTACACCTGCAGGATTAAAAATAATTTATCAAAAAAACCCCACAAATTTAGTAATTCAGTAATAATGAATCAGATTAATTTATTCCGCTCTGAGCAAAATCAAGGTGATTTGTTTATTGCTGCTACTGTTTTGTTTTACCACCTAATTTGATTGCTGTAATTAAAATGGTTCTTCATCTTCTATCTGTAGGTATGTGTAAGTCAGAAAAGATGGTGTTAATTCCGGTGTTTTGGCTGCATTTTTTGGGCTCGTTTCGTTGCTTGAAACGAACCAGAAATTTATCACGGTGACCCGTTGTAACTGAAGTGCCTCCAGGAAAGAGACGGTCTTGGTTTTAAAATTACTTCCCGCACACTGCCCTGGAAGCGTAGCGGCCCCGCGGGGCTGGCTGTCCGTTCTGACTGCTCGGGCCGGGGAAGAAGGAGCGGAGCCCTTCTGCCGCTGCCTGAGGGCGGCGGGGCCGGGAGAAGGAGAGCAGAGCCCTTCTGCCGCTGCCTGAGGACGGCGGGGCCGGGAGGAGAAGAAGCAGAGCTCTTCTGCCGCTGCCTGAGGGCGGCGGGGCCGGGAGAAGGAGAGCAGAGCCCTTCTGCCGCTGCCTGAGGGCGGCGGGGCCGGGAGGAGAAGAAGCAGAGCCCTTCTGCCGCTGCCTGAGGGCGGCGGGGCCGGGAGAAGAAGCAGAGCCCTTCTGCCGCTCCGCCTTGTCTCTGGCAGTGAGGACGCTTCGTGTCGCCGGGCCGAGCGAAGCCGGCAGGTTCGGTCGATGGCGGCTGTGCCGGTGTCACCGCCGCTTCCAGCCTTCCCCACTCCGCCAGGCACGGCGGGAGGCGGGCCCGGAGAGCTTCGCTGAGGGGAGAAGCGCCAGGCCGGCCGACCGGATACCTGCGGCGGTGAGGTAAGGGACGGGAGAGCGCGGGGTAAAGATTTCCGCCGAAAAGGCGTAGGGGGTGGGGGAAATTTAAAAAAAAAAAAAAAAAGACAAATAAAATAAAAGAAAACACACGACTCCGCCGGGACTCGAACCCGGAACCTTTGAATCCCTTCAAACCCTCTAGAAGTCCAATGCGCTATCCATTGCGCCACGGAGCCACCTGTTGGAGTCTCCGCACACCACCTATAGAGCCTGCGCGCGCCCCCGAATGCTTCAGTTTTTTCTTTCAATATTATTTTTCTTAACCAGTATGAATCCGCTTGGTCGTACACGCTGCTGCAGAAACGAGTCTCGCTGCAGCCGCCTCGCTACGCGCCGCCTGAGCGCTGCCCACGGCCCGGTGGGGCCCGCGGCTTCCTGTGCGGCGCTCGCCACAGGGCTGCGTCCTTATTCCTCATGGAAGACCGACTATAAATTCATCAGTGATCAGTATAAAATGTTTGTTGTCATCCCGCTCTGGCGTTTTCGGTATTAACCTTTATGTTTGAGGGAATGTAATTATAAGCCACAATTGCCTTGTATTGAGGAACTCTTCCTCAAAACGTCCATAAATTCTCAGTAGCACTGCCCTCCCCCGTGGATTCAGGAGGAGAAGCTTTTTCCATAAAAGCTGTAATTCTAGTCTGAAACAAGTTCGTGATACGTTTTTAAAAATCATGAGTAGGCATATTAGAAACTCCCAGAGACAAGAGTATGAGGTTATTCTTTCTTTAACCCTCCCCACCAAGCGAAGCCTGGGGCCGTCGGATCGGAGAGGGGGGAGGGACTGGCGGCCCCGGCTGAGGAGAGGGCTCCGGGCAGTGAGGCCTGCGCAGTAAAGTGCCTTGGTGAGGATCTCGTGTTGACTTTATCATAATTTAAAAGTACAGGTATCCATAAGAGTGGAGAAAAGCATGTAAATAAGCACACCCTAAAATCGGAGGAACCAGGAAGTTAATCAAACCGATGTAAAATAAACTGACTTGGATACACCATCCCCGAGGCATTGCATCCAGGGCTGAGATACCGAGTGTGATGAATAACCGAGGTGACTCGGGCGCTCTGGCAGTGTGTCCTGTGAGTCCCAGGAAGCCAACTGGTGCCCCTGTGGCCAACAGTAAGCCAGAGCTCTTGAGCTGGCTGATGACAGAATAGCTCCTGCAATGCTGCCCAGAAGAGGGTGTTGCTGGAAGGGTTCAGTAGTTACAGCAAGTACCATATTGGAGGTACAATCCCCAAGCTAACAGACTGTTGTTGAGTCAGAACAATTGTAAACAAACCAAGAATCACTAAGTTGCACACGATTCAGAGCAAGCCTGGTCGAATTTGCAACCTCTGGGTCCTGCCACAGCTGTTATGGATAGAATTCTCACAGTGCTCCTGATAAAGGAATGCAAAGTCTGGAACGTTTGACTCCTCAAAGCCTTGTACTGCACAAAAGAAACAAATCTTCTTTTTGAGAATTGAGTTGATCTTCAGAAAAATGAGATTAAATTTACGTTTGTGCAATTCAAATAAGCCACTTGTAAGTATCTAAGAATCACTGTAAACATCTTGTAGTTTGTGGACACCTGGGCATATTTATTGTGGAGGGCAGTGAGTGTTGGTGCCTCACCAGTGTGATCTCGTAGCATAGCACCTTTGGACAGCATGGCACTAAGTGGCTGCAGATGGTGAAGAATCAGAGTTTGCTGTCACAAGACTGGTTCTGAAACTGTAAGAGTGAAGAATTGTGACGCTCACATGATTGTTACTTCCTTTCATGTTTTCATTTTGGTTAGTTGGTTTATAAAGGTAGATAAAGGCTGGTTCCGTTCATGCAGGAAGACTGACTAGGGAAACGTTTGGAAATTTTCCAGAAATGTTTCAAATTATTCAAGTCATTTTGTTTTTTTATTCTGTAAATGTAGTCCCAATGCAAAGGCCACCTTTGCGTTTGGACAGCAGATGGAGCTACTGCATGAGGAACAGGGCAGCTCACGGGTTATGAACTTGCAAAATGTAGTCATAGGCAAAAACGACGGATCTGGTTAACCTTTGCTGGTGCCTGGACCTGGATCAGTCCTTTGGACTTTCCCCCTTCTGGGACTGTCTGAAGTCCACTTCTGTTGCAAGCTTTCCTTTTAGCTACTCTTCAACTTTATATTATCTTTCAAGGAGCTTTTCATGATGATATTTTCGGCCTGCCATTGATACAATTCCTGTCTTGTGTCAAGGTATTCCTACCTCAGTTTCTCCTCCTATTAAAAATTAGCAAAATGGCACCTCGATGAGCTCAGCAAAATTTAATTAATAATTATCAAAATTGAGAGTGCAAAATTTTGTTCTTGTCTTACATTTTGAAATCTAGGTGTAACCATTGTGGCTTTTATTTTTTTAATTCACACTAAATAAGCTGAATATTTACAGTTGAGTTGTTCCTTTGCAACTTTGCAGGTGACACTAACTCAGCTCCTCTTGTGCAGTTCAGGAGAAAAAGTGTATCTGTGGCCTAGTGATTTAATTCTGAACATCTGGATTTTTATTCCAGCTGTGCAACTACCATGCTGGGTGACTGTGGGCAGTTTGATGCTTTTTCCTTTCTGTAAAATATGGACAGAAGATGCTTTCTTATTCCATGTGGTGTTGTGCAAAGTAACTAAAAAAAAAATTGAGATTAAACTCCCTCTGGAAATTCCTTATTATTATGTATTTTGCTTGTCATGTCACGTCTCTCAAAAGTGAGTGGCAAAAGGCAAGTAACTGAACCTACACAGATAACTCAGCTGCTTTTCACCACCTTTCCTTTCTCCTGTGAACAGGGTTACCAAAAGTTCTTGGGCAACAGAGTTCTCCTGCTCCCTCCTTATTCAGTTGCTTCCTCAGCTCCATTACTTGGTTCTTCATTTTGTAAGAACAAAGCAGTCGTATTGCCCAAGTTATCTTGAGACATTGATTTATGCTGCCTCTGCAGATTAGCATCTTTTTCGTTAGAAACCCAACAGTAAGTATACAGATTTGGGCTCAGGATTTCCAAAATAATTGAGAGGAGTAAGGATGTTTCTCTAGCATATGTGCTAAGGTACAGGACTTTGAGATTATTTATATATTAATTTTTCTCATCATCAAGTATGCCAATTAAAATAAAGGATTTGAATGTACAATTAAAAGGTAATGAACCTGAAACAATTAAAACCCCCTTACCTTCTCCTGCATTGTTTAAATGCAGTACTTGTTTTCTGTCCTTGCCCATGTGCTCTGGGAATGATGTGTGGTGTTTAAGCAGTGGTGCAGTGCAGTCATCTGGTTCAGAGCAGGAATGTTTTGTAAGTGAAAACACTGCATTAACTTCTGCTTTAATTTGAGTCATTCCGAATCTGAACTAACAAAACCAATCAGGGGAGTCATTTCAATGCTATATCAATGTTAGTAGGAATATCATTTGGCCTGGAGAGCTTCATTTTTTGTAATGGACAGAGTTAGCATGATGCTCATGTTAACAGAGAAAACTGGGAATTTTTGCCAGCCTTTCTTTTGAAGATGTCCCTGGTTTTAAATCCAGGCTTTAAGTGCTGTCATTACCTTTCTTCCAGAGGAAAAAAAGCTTTCACTCTGTATTGAATGATATCTCTTCTGTTTAGGGATGGAAGGAGAAACGGCTGCAGACTCTTGTCTCTCTGATGAGGGATGTTAATATCATGGGTTTCACGGATCTTTTTAACTTTCCCAGAATGCGACATTAGTACTGTGTGGACTATTTTTCTTGACAGCTAAAAGTTACTGAGGTGTCACAGTATCCTGTCACTGCTTGTGTCATCACTGGGTTCTAGGTGTGTCCCTAAGGTTGGATGTGTGTAGTCACTGCCATTTCTGGAAGGATCTTGCCAAGCATGTTCTCAAGTGGTGAAAGGCTTTCATTCTTGATTAAATTTTTGCATTTCATTCAGTTATGAATACAAGTGGCTGACTCAGTATTTCACCTAATCCTGACTGATGTAATCACAGAAACAATTCTATTTTAAAATTGTGTCTTTTTGTCACTCTTTAAATTACAAATATTGCACAGCTGAAAATCTACCCATGAATTAGAAATACACTCTTCTCCTTCCCCCAACAAGTTTTTACTAAGTCTGTTTTAAATGTATGTTGATTTTACCTTACTGGAAATTTTCAGCAGAATTATTCCTCTGTGGATTTTTAAACCAGTAAATGTGGATTGTATTTTAAAGGTTTAATTGTAGATTTGCATTGTCTACTTGAATATTCACTTAATGGAACTGGATCAGGATTTATTAATTTGATTTTCGTAGCTAAGGTCATTGTGTAATATGAGGTAATGAACTGGATGGCAGAATTCCCAAATTCTAACCCTGGATCTGTCATGGCCCCGCAGCATGGTGAGGCAAGCCATTCACATTTTCTTGTAGGTAAAGGGAGGGTGATATCCAGCTCAGTGCTCTGCAGGATTTTAGTTCCATAATATTTCTATGGAATTGACAACTCTTCAGTCAGTATCCATAGCCTTTTAACTGTTGGAGCATATTCTTCACCTTTCTGACTCTTTTCTTCCTGTTCTTTTACTCCAAGTGTAAAGGAAGTGTGACTGGGCACCAGACCCTGCACAGGCACAGTTGTGCAGAGAGGATGCTCAGCGGCTGATGGGTCACATACCCACAGTGGACAGGAATCACCAAGCACCTGTACTGCAAAGGAGCTAGCTGTGGATTCTCCATTTCCTTTGAACAAAAAGATGTCACTAACAGGACATCACTCGTGTCTTAGGCCTCTTGTATCCCTGTATGCTGTCTGCCAGGAGGGAAACAAATCTCTTCCAATTTTACTAGTTACAGAAACCTCAGAGTTACTTCTTGTGAAAATTACCATTCTCTTATATACAGGTAGAAATCTGAAATTATTTTGATAGTAAGAGAAGACCTCAGGGGTTTTTTCTGATATAATTGCTACTAGAGTGTAGATCACAGATGAATAGAAGCTAAGGAGCTAACTGAGGAAAAGGAGCTGTGACAGGAGGTCAGCAGGCTTTGTACCATCAAGGAAAAAAGAAGAGATCAACAGGAAATCAGATGGAGATCATTGTTACTTCTAGCAGAAGAGAACGTTCCTTCTCTGCCTGCAGAAGTGCAATCACAGAACAAATGTGATGCCCTGGGAAGGGGTGAGGATGAACAAGGACTATTGGGGGAGGCATCAGAGGCATCTGAACCTCAGCCAAACATCAACAAGAAGAGTAGAGACATCTGATAGGTGTTGGAGATTCCTATCTGTAGGGAATGGAAACTTTCTTCTGCTACCCTGATGTGATGTTCTGGGATGTTTGCTGAGTGCCAGGATCTGGGGTACTGCTGAGAAACTGTCCTTAGACTTTTGCTCCTTGCTGAGCGTCTGCACGGACACCAAGGACATATCAGGAGGCACAGTGAAGCTGTGGGGCTGGAGGGTGAAGGTTACAAGGGCCCACGTCCTTTCAGGGAGCAGAAGAGGCTTGGATAGGAAGGAAGATATCCTGAGGAAGGGTTATTGTAATCTAAAGAGAAGTGATGATGCAGGGTCAGTGAAGAGGTGTCCTTAAGATAGGGGAGGATCTCACTGTTCCTCTGAAAGCAGCAAAGCTGGGGGCCTATCCTAAGTGCCTGTCCACAAACGCTTGCAGTATGGAAAAAAATGGAAGGAATTTGAAGTTTGTGCACAGTTGGAAAACTAAGATGTCATGAGAAATAGTTACCTGAAATGTATACTTCAGTTATTACTTTCTTAGTAATTTCTAACCTTTTAAAATTCAATTTGATTATATCGAATGGTTTTATAAAACAAGATAGATTGCAGAATTCCATTTGTAGGCAGACTGACTCATGATTAAGTGACTTGGTCAAATATGTCTGCCAGTCCCTAGCAGAGCCAGCTCGGCTCTGACTTAATTGTCTGGAGTTCTACTCCAATCTTCTTTTTCATATTTTCCATCCATAAAATTGTATAATGAGTGTGATTATGTAATGCAGTTAGACTACTATTTTTAGAACTGTAGATCTGCCAAATTTATTGCTGGTTGCGATAGATTATGTTCATTATTTGACCCAGATTTATAACCTTCTATTAGCCAAGTTAAAATATGGCTAATTTGTATTAGAGCTGGAAAACTTAATTTACCATGTGTTGAAGATAATAGAAGTGTGTAAGAAAAGTGAAAACAGCAAAGTTCATACACCCAGTACCTTGAAATTTTCTTTTGAGAATCTTTGTTTAAATGACTACATGAACAGGCAGCTGCATGTTACACTGGTATGCTATAATAGAGAATTATTTGTTTGATTAGTGCTTCAAGACTGACAAATTTTTTTTTAAAAAAATGCTTTATATCTGTAAACACAGTGAATTTGTTTTGGAAGTAATTTATATATTGTGTAAGTGAATGCCATGTTGCAACCTTGCACTTAGCTCAAAGGCAGAACCCCAAACTCGGATTCTGCACGTTTGTAATCTATCAGTACAAATGTTTCTGTTTTAACAGCCATAGTGGAAGCACATTGAACTATCAAGTGATTTTCATAGCTAATCATCACGTAGTCTCTGCTCCATATTCTTCCTTCCAATTTTTGTCTCATAATACCAGTCATTGAAGTTAATGCAACTTATCACCCAGCAGAAGTTACAGTATGAAGAAACAAAAAGCTGCACATCAAAGGGTCTTCTGTGCAGACAGAGCAGACACAAAGGCTTCTTTGTGATGAATGTGCAGAGCTAGCTCTGCCCCTCTAAATCAGCAGAGAATTTTCTTCAATTCTAGCATTGAAGTAAAAGAATGTCCTTTGTTCTTGTAGGGGGTTTACTTTTATTTCCAAACTGCTGGAAGGCAGTAAACATTGACTTAACAACCTGAAAAATTAATCTCCTGTGTTCAGAATTGTGATATACTTTTATAGAAGTGTATCTTGGTTTATTCAAATTAGTTTATTTATTCAAATTGGTTTATTCAAATTAATAGGTACCAGTCATATCTGCAGCAAAGTGGAAGAAGCAGCTTCCACAGTCAGCGATATCTGGAAATCATAGGAATCACTGATAACAAGACCCCTTATGTTTTATCACACCCTCCATGTAAACAATGTTTTTGTTGTTTTTATTGCAATATATGACTGTAGTTAATTTTGTAAATACTTGAGTTTGCAGCCATTAGGGTGTGGAATCTAGGAAAATAGTATGAAAGAGCCAAAAGAAATGTCATCACAGTTCCCATCCAAAATTACAGAAATTAGGATAGACATTTACACCCTGACAGAGAGGCAGGGACATTTCAATCAGGTTTCAATACAAGTGGCCTTTATTCCATAACTTGCTACAAAATTATCACTTGCTTTTTTTAACACTGTGATGACAAGATATTCTCTTGTATGTCTAAAAGTGACAATACAGCTTCTTAATTTGCCTTCAAGCACTATTCCTATTCACAGGTAGTTTGGAAGGGAAATAGGCACTTTTGGTATTTGGTATTAATTGCCATGTGATTGGTATTAGTTACAGAGGCCTTGTGCTTTTTGACTGAAAGTTTTGCATCGTTTGACAGCAATGCAGTTATCTACTAGAGATAGTTGTATGTTTTATGTTACTAAAAAGAGTAAGAAGGTGTGAAACAGCATTTGGTGAAAGTGTGAGAAATTATACCTCTAGGCAGGCTGGACAAGTAACTTTCACACTGAGTTAAAATGGAATAATGGTAGAAAAGTTATATAAGAATTCTTGGAAAATCTGAGAGTGTAAGTGAAAAAAAGAAGGGGCAAAGAGGATTTCCAGACTATGGAGAATGAGAATAATGCTGATGGTGCTAATAAAACTTTGGTATGGAGTTGGCTTTGGGTAAAGATTGTTTCTTCAGGGTCTTCGCTCCTGCAGTTCAGAATGAGTTTAGAGTGAGTGTGCAGCTAATCCATGATAGAACATGATGAAATCAGTCCCCAGACTTTATTAATTTCCTTCTTCATAAAATGAGAAATTCAGATTGTTTTGCTGTCTCAGTGCTGGCAAAGCTTGTGTGACATACATCCGACATGGGAATTTACATCTGCAAGCCATATATAGTTTAACTTGAATATACGTACATAAATGACGCCATCATTAGTTTTCAGCTCATGGATTTTAACACTCCTGGTGTAATACCTCTCTTCCTTTGGGTTATGTCTAAGCAGTTTAGTGACCTGTTGGTTTGCACCAGGAGATACTGGCTTGTTATGGTGCCAGTAAGGAAGACACTTAGACTATCAAGTATTGCTTAAAATGCCGTTTGTTGCAGGTAACACTGTAAAAGAAAAGGATAGTGTAGGTGGTTTTATTTCCTCCCAGATGCTGAGTTGTGTAGTATTGAACAGGTCTCAAATAGGAGCTCAGCACGCTGGGCAGATCCTGTCCAGGGAAAGGGCATCTGACACTTTGGTCTTTTGAGCTCTTGCAAGATTTTCTTAAAACAATTCTATTTCTCATAAACAGAGAAAGAAACAAACAGAAAGCCAGCTCATTTAAGAGCCATTTGTTGCACGTTTAGATAAAGACAAGGACACACAGTCAATGTAATGAGCGGTATGGAGTGAGAGCTACCTGTGGGCTCCTCCCCTCCAGCTGGCTGTGTATCCTGCAGCCATCACTGATTCGTCAATAAAGGGATCTTCTGCCTAGGATCAGTACACCCGTGAGGAAAAATCCCTTGGATAAAGAACTGTAAAGTGATGCAGTTATACATCTAGGTTTTGAGAGCATTAGTGTTTTCAGGGTAGATGCACAGTCTGGGCGAGTGGGGAGTGATCCTAACTGAAACTTGTAAGTAACGTCCGTAACATCAGCATCATCTTGAATACGAGCAAGAGTAAGAATAAGAATAATACATTATAAAATGTAATATGATGCCTGGAATAGATACGTTTACCTCTCCCTGTTAGTCTGTTGAACTCTGGACTGATGGCGGGTGTTTTGAGCTTGTGCATAGTTTTACATTGGCATAAATGAATTCATTTTATTGTTGTTGGTTTGGGGGGTGGGGGTGTTTGGATTTTCTTCTTTCTTCCAGTTTATAAGTAAACTTTTTTAAAATTATTTTTAATAAGAAGTTTTTTTAATAAGTAGCCTGCAAAACTCTCAGCTGAAAGTAGGAACTTCTATATTTCATAATTGCTCACTGGCAAATAGATGGCACATTTTTCACCCAGTAGAAAAGTAAAAATAATAATTAAAATTAAGGTGTGAAAAAGTTTACTCAACACAGTATTCAACTTGTCCTTGATTTAGGAGGAAAAAAATCCAACCTCACAACTCAGTTATCGTCGCTGTGATTCATCAGCTGCTGTCTCCTGGGCAGGTCTGACTGCTGATTGGGCACGGGACTTCTCAAGGTGTGTCTTTTGCCAAGAAGCTTTTGCATTTTAAGAGTGCACAGTAGACCACGATAGCCTCCTGCTATGGTAAGAACTATTGTATGTCTGTTTATTAATCTGTACGGTCTTATTGTTAGAAACAGTGCTTGGTGGTTAGTAACAAATAATTAGGTGTGTTAGCAGATGTTTCCAAACCAGCTTTTTGTGGGTTTAAAATCTGGAAAGATCTTAATCTTGGATCTTAATTGTGGCAGCTATTGCTCAGTATGCTAGTAATGATTTTTAAATTCTGAATTAAAATAACTGAAAATATATAATAGCAAGGGGTATTGTCAAATCCAAGGAGAATTAGATTAAAATATTTTTTTAATATTGTAATAATATGAGAGAGATGAGTTGATAGGATTTTACATGGTCTTTATTTTTCATAAAAATTGTATGTATCAAATATTTGCAAGTTAAGTAATACAAGGAAACTTTCTTCTCATGTATTATGTTCAGAGCAATTTTATTTTTTCAGAGATATGAATTTGCCTTATATTTTTTGTGAATTTATTATTCTAAATTATTTTGAAGGTAAAATTAATCCGATTTTAACATATCTTTTCACTTGACTTTGAAAATATATGGGAGAATCCTGGGGAAATATACAGGAATATATTAGATACACTTTTGTTTTGTAATTGATAGGTTTATGTCAGCTTACTATCAAATAAAAAGATGCAATCATTGTTTCAAGAAACAGGGATTGAAAAGATTTGAAATATGCTAGATAGACAAGTTTGCTTGTAAATGTCTGTGATCGAATACTGCTGGAGTATGTCAGAAAAGGCTTAGGAACAGAGCAGCTGTAATACCCAGTTGGTGTAATGTCTGCTTTCCTACTTTACAGCAGCACTGCTCAGAGCTCATTTCACATGACTGTACTTGTTTCAGCTCCTGGAAAAATGTTATAGTCATGGCACAAGCACCAACTTCTTTGTGAGGGATGATACAGTGAGCCATAGTAAAAGGAGGTTTTCATTTTAATATTATGGTAGTAAAGATTAATTTTAGGATAATACATAATTGAATACATAATTATCCTTTTAAGGATAAATTATTTAAAGAGATATTTAAGAAGTAACTTTTTCACCAAATTATCAAAACCACAAAGGTTTTCTAGATATTCAGACAGAAGTTTCTTGCTATTGAATTACATGGATTGGGTTCTAGTGCTTCTGCATATTTCTTGGTTTTGAAAGACCAAGTTTGTGCTTTAGAATAATAAGATTCTTTGTGTATGTACATCAGAAGTGTCTTCATAGTTAGTAATGTTGCAGAGTGGATTTTTCTCAGAATTTTAACTCTGAGCATCAGTCAACACAAGAGGGTGCCAAAATGCAATACAATATACAGAATTTCCTAGTAAAAGAGCGTTACATACAAAATATATATTTTCTGAACATTGTTGTTTTGATCTCTCTCAGCCTTTTCTTATTTGCATATTCACCTC
This sequence comes from Pardalotus punctatus, assembly GCA_013400915.1. Classification (NCBI taxonomy): domain Eukaryota; kingdom Metazoa; phylum Chordata; class Aves; order Passeriformes; family Pardalotidae; genus Pardalotus; species Pardalotus punctatus. The sequence goes on along the minus strand of VZTX01008834.1, from coordinate 268,864 downwards.
TGTGATACTGTAACAACAGAATACTCCTCTTTCTAGGTGTTCTTATAAAAACACCAACACACTCTTCTCTCCAGCAGCTGGCACCATCAAAGAAAGATTTTTCGGTATGCAAATAAACTTAGCTACAACAACAATTTATGTAATTTATGTCACGTTCTTGTCTTGCTTGTGCTGGATTTGGTTCTGTGTGCAGGGGTCGGAGACTGGTTTCTATTTCTATATGCCATGCTATTAGCAAAGGAAGAAGATAGTAAGAACTTTGAAATGTATTAATCATTCATGGGCAAGACCCTCATGGTGCAATTAATTTAACCATTCCTTTATTTATGTGATGTTTTTGTCTGGGCTGAAGCTTTTAGATCCACGTGTGTCCTGCTCTTCAAGCTCATTTCATCAAAGTCTTGCAGCCAGTGTGCTGCAACACAAGGGGAACCACTTGTGTAAGTACTCTTGATAGAGGCAGTTGCACTTTATGAGCTTAGAAATTTGACTTCAAGAAATGACATGTTGTGCCTTTGTTGCTTGGATGGCAAAATTATAAGATACTCTGAATGACATACTTTTAGGTGGGTTTTGCTTTCAAAAGATAAAGCATGCCATACCTTACAGTCCTTACTGCTGAATCACCACAGTGTATTTCTAGAGATGGGTTTAGTTCATCAAACATCTAGAGACAGATACATTTATCTGGCTAAAGAATACTCTCAGACAGTATTTGTCAGATTGGAGTCCAGGAAAATCATTCAGCAGTGTGCTGTCATTATAATGGTGGACCAGATTAGAGAACGTCTGCTGTGTGCATTCAGTTGAGTGTTGGTAACACAGCAAACGCTTCTTTGTGTCTTCCTCTCCAGTAACGCTCAGTAATAAACTGAGTTCAAACAGTAAACTGCTAAGTCTAAACTTCTTGAAAGCAGCCATTAATTTCATGTCCATAACTTTTTCTATGTGTCTCAGCAGCTGATTGCAATCACCAGTGCCAGTGTTTGGCCACTCACATATCTGACTTGTTGCATTGAAGTTACACACCTCAGTTCATTATTGGTTCCTGCAGTAAATAACATTCCAAATTGTGCAAGGATTGTGTAATCCTTTGCAGTGGATTATATGATCTGAATTATAATTAGATGCCAGGCTAAGTACACTTTTTGTCATATAAAAGGGTTTCTGAAAAAAGGAAAATAATCTAGTCACTGTTGGAGTCTTTCCTGTATATTTTTAATGAAAAGCCTGTCACTTTATTTGATGGAGTAGTGTCTTCAGCTTAGTGCTGCATTCCTAACTGTGTCTAATCTAATTTGATTCAAGCATCATGGAATAATAAAAAAATCAGTGTAGCACAGGCTTGTTTTGAAGTCAATGAGGGTAGCAAATCAGCAAACATCAGTTCATCATGTTTAATTAGCTAACAGGAATTTTCTTAAACTATTAAACAGGATCTCAACAAGCGAATTTGATGTAGTCTTATTAATTTATAGTGAAGTTCTGGTGTGGAAACTGAAAACTTTAAAACTGACTATGTTTTCCTAAACAGTTTGTCTGTATAGTTTTAGTAGCTCCTTCAATGTGAAGCATTTTTCATCCCCTTCCACCAAGCTATGAAATTGAAAAGATTAATATTTATCTCCATCTTTGGATCATTTTCAAGAAGTAAAAGAGCATAAACAACTCAGAAATTCCTTTACATATCAATATATCAAATGCAAATACGTGAACTGTGCGGTGTTAGAGCAGTGACCTTCAACCAGACTCTAAGTCAAGAATTTCTGTTTCCAAGGCTTCTCATTCTTGCTGGGTATTTTCCTGGCATAATGTATGGATCTTTTGTGGTGTGTTGTTTGCTGGAGAATGAATGGAGGCCCTCTGGCTCATTTATCCTACTGTCTCACTTGGGATTTTAACTATGTTGCTAGAAAAGAATGTCTAGTGCTCTCACTTTCAATTCTAATCCCCCCATCGTTAAGCTTGCTATAGCAGTTCCCTGTTGCATAACTATTTTTTCAGCTATAAAGCCTAGTGATGGTTTTGAAGAGTAGCTGAGATTTACAGGATATTGTATGCTTGTGCTTTTGAAGCTCTCCATCGTAAACATTTTATATCTTAGAATGAGAAAAAATACCTCTATTTTAAGTAATTTTATTTCACTCCCTTCATACACTTTCCTTATTTCAGTTTGATTTGTCTCTTTGTATTGTCCTGGTTTCGAACAGTTGAAATCAGGGCTTGCTGATATCTGACATAAAAGCTATAATAGACAGAAAAGCACCGTGGATTGGTTTTTTGATTTGGTTTATTTGGGGGGTGGGGACTTTTTTGGTTAGTTTTGTTTTTACAAAAAAAAAAACAAAACAAAAACCCAGACAAAAAAAACCCAACTTGGTATGCAGACAGCTACCATTTAAGAAGAAAAATACTATTATTAAATATATCTGTCTTGATTTCCAAGTCAAGGAAATTATTACTTACTGTAAGGTAATTTGGGACTTTTTTCATTACAATTCCCCAATATTCGTGTTTTTTCTTACCCTGCATCACAACTACACAGAATATTAATAATTTCTTTTTTAAATTTAACACCTCTGCTATTAACTTTTTCTTAAGACTTGACAAAATAAAGCTATTAAAAAAATGCTTTGAGGACAGCATCACTTCACAGAAATTCAGTCAGAAGACAACAGACCAATTGATGCAATTCAAGTATGGAGTATTTTTAACTAATGGGGAGAAAAATTATGTATTTAAAAAATAGAAACCTATTATCTAGGCAAGTCTTGATCTACTTCTAGAGCTATTAACATGTTTACAGACTCTTCCACTAGTGAAACTGCACTATTGTTCAAGTAGCAGTGGGGAAAAAAAACAAACAAGGAAAATTCTAGTCATTCTCACATGTCAGCTTTTTCTCTAATCGTGTTTTAGTGCAGATTTTCAGCTATTTGTTTTGGTCTGTGTTAGATTCCTGTTCTCTATTCTCTTTGCTCTCCCTACTAACTTCAGCTTAAAATTTTCTTGATGTCTTTTCATCTGGCTGGTTTTAGCTACTGCTTTCCTTCCTCTTTACTGCATCTCACGTGTATCTGTCTGTGCCTTTCTTATTAATTAGGAGTTTATTTCCTACTTTTTGAAAATACTATTAGAAGGATTCCCTAGAAGTGGAGTTTATGAAAATGTAAGAGGGAAAGTGAAAGTTAAAGGACAAGATAGCTTAAGGAGGAGGATAAAATAGAGTTGTTTAGTTATACCAAGATAGAGTTTAGGAAACTAACCATATTACTTTGTTGATGAAGTTTGGGGACCATCAATAACTGCAGTGCTCTTGACAGGTGTTCTACTGTCTTTCTGTGTACAAATTCTGTACGCCCATGCCCAGCCATATCATTAGAACTGAGAGCAGAAAATTTCCTTATAATGTTAAGTATCTTATGGAAATGTTCCTTTGTATTGTAGCTTAAAGTACTTGGGAGACTTTAATATAGTTCTCTCAACTATACACTTTAGTACAATGACTGCTATGTTACAGATTGGTGCACCTACATCAAATTTCTAGATTTATCAGTTATTGTTAGTGTGACTTTTAAAATTAACATGGGCACTTGTGCTAATAACCTTCAGGTTTTACAGCTGCAATGCATTGAGATTTTAACCTGAATTAAGATACACTTGTGTCACTGAGCAGGTGTTCATATATTGCTGCAAATGAAGGGCTTGGCTGAAGCAATTAGCTTTGCTCTGAGCCTCAGCTGAGATCCTCTTAAGTGACACTTGAGAACCAAAATTCTACCTGAAGGTGTCCTACAGCAATGTAGATTATCCTGCCTCTGCGCTTATGCTACTCTTGGAGCAGATTGCTACAGAATGTGGGGAGGTGAGGCTGGAGACCTTCTGAAGAAGAGGGTCAGTGTACAGCACAGTGTCAATAGGAGCTTGTCATGAGGAAAGCTGAAGGGCAGAAATCCGCAGGTAAGGAAAGCTCAGTGGTGATGACTGAGAAATCAATAGAATCTAGCCTCCATTTAAGGATGGTTCATGGCTTGAATGCAGTAACACTGCATCACAGAGTAGGAGGGAAACAGGAAGGGACTGGAAAAAAATGCTTTGGGCTATCTGCAGAAGTACCAATAGAATTATATGTAGACTGACTTGGTAAGGAATTAAGCTTGCTACCACAAAATTAATCAAAAATTCTCTGAACAAATTTGAATTGGCATTGCAAGTTTAGACTGGCTCAGCATTCTGTGTTACCTACCTGTGGTGCTTTTTATCTTGCTGTAGTCCTTCTGGCACTGCCTATACAATATCTTCAAAGGGAAAGGAAATAGTTCTTTGTTTTTGAGACTTGCCCTGCATTTACAAAAATATGACTGGTAGCATTTTTTGCATGTAAACTCAGTTGATTCAAAGAAATTCCTCACTTGCTACTAGTGTTTTCTCCAACTGGAACCCAAGTATTTTAACATTTCAGCTCATTAGCTCTTTGGGTCCAAAGGCGTACTAAAAACCATCTTATTGCTTTTTGCATATACAATCAGATGTAAGTAAAGGATCGGTCTGACTCTTACAGACAGACTGACTTACTAAGAAAGTTGAGGTTAGGACCCATCTTGTCCTTTATGGCTGAGCTCTCCATAAAGCAGCTTCCTATGTGTTACAATTTTTAGCCCAAATTTCAGTGATACTTAGACATTATTTTTATTGCTAGTTGTCTCAGTGCAAGTTACGAGGTATTGTGAGTTCTAGCTCTAATTGCCATCTATACAAGGACATTCAGTTTAGAAAACAGAGAAAACATCAATCTGAAATAAAAGCAGAATTTATATTAATACTTCATTTGTTCCAGCTTTTTGCCCACTGCCTTATAGAATCATCCTCACTGAATACAATAGTTTATTTTTATAAACTTGTTTATTGGTCTTGACTATCTTAACGATCTTTTCCAACCAAAAGATTCTATGAGTATTGATCATCTTCAGGAAATACACTATTTTTCTTTTCCTTTGTAATTATCAGTTGATTAAGAAGAAACAAACCAGTGAGTGATTTTACTTTCTGAGGGTGTTGAATTCACAAGTAAATTATTTTTAATTTCAAAGTTTAATTTTTTTTGTTGCTTATTATTCAGCTTTTTTAATTATATCTGGAGGTAACAACTAGAATGTTATGTTCTGCTCTCAACACCTAAACAGTTCTTGTCACTTCATTGTAAAACAAATGTTTAAAAAAATGAGTGCATAAATAAACAGGAAAATGTACCACGCATGACTTTGTGGCATGGAGTACCAGACTAATGAGGAGTGAGGAGAGGCAGAGTAAGATGGAGAAGACAAATCCTTTTGTTAACTACACAGTTCAGAAGTTTAGAGCAGCCAAGCAGTAAGAATATGTATACCCAAGAGCAAAGGCAGGTTGCAGAGTAAAAAGGCTCAGGACTACTAAACTCTTGCAGAACAGCAGAAACCAAGCTCAGATAATCTAAAACTTTTGCTCTAATTCATTTCAATGCAAAATCAGCTTGTTTTGCTCAAACCATATTTATTAGTGTCTTAAGCTAAAAAGATCCATTTAGCCCTGGAGTATATGAGAAGTGCCACCATAGTCCTTTCTTTTGTTACACTGCAAAAACTGCCATGTGGGTGCAGAATGAAACACAATTTGAAGGCATATTTGTCTGTTGTTCATAATTTAACAAACACACCTGTGATGTATTTTGTTGTTGTTTCTGCTGCCAGTTTGATTCTTATCAGAAGTCAATTTTGGTAGATTAGATAGCACTCAAATCCTAGAGTTAATTAGTTATGGGAATATCTCAGCCTTTTTTAAAAAGCTATATTACTTGTAGAGCATCTTGAAAGAAAGACCTAAGTTAACCATAAAGGTTCAAGCATCAGAAAGCAGATTAAAATAATTTAAAAAAAAAAATAGAAGTGAAGCTTGATTCAGAAGTTCTATGTCTCTGACCAGCCTTATTTTAAAAATATGGCAGTCCTGCTATTTCCTTCCCATTCTGAAGGGCACAAGAAAAAATGAGGAATGTATTTAATGATAAAACATTTCAGAAACCCATTGCAGTAACTAGTTGTTAAAGAACTTGAGACATGCCATGGTCCTGGATCTGCACATTTTTGGAAAATGCACACTCTTCAGGGGCACAGTTTTATATTGTATTTTCAGTAAAATAGGACCATTTCATGTATCCAGTTTAGCATTTGACTGCACAAATAGACTTGGTGCAATGGAGTTGAGGAACTTCTGGGTTGATATGGCTGAAGAATTGAAAGAGCAGGACTACAATGCTGAAGTTGGGATTAGTCCACAGTAAAATTTTAGCATGGAATCACAGATGTAAACTCATTTTTTCTTGATTCCCTCTCCCCACAGAGAGCTTAGCATGCTAGCTTTAATCAGATTTCTGATTATATGGCATATGTATTTACAGTCTGTTACTGTTGGGTGCATTATAGGCCCTGGCTGTTCAAGCTGAGAAGCAGCTGTGGAGTCTTTACAACAGTGGATACTGGCTCAATTTCAGCACTGAACTAACATGCTGCTTGTGCAGGTAGGATAAACTCCCATCTAACTACAAAAGACCACACAGACACACAGAAAGGGGAAAGATTAACTAGACTGTAGTGATCAACACTTTTTGTTTAAGTGTTTGATGATGTTAGTTCTATTTATTTATTTGAGTTTGATCACATAAATACTGTTATAATCAGCCCTAGCCTTCCAAATACCTGCTAGGTTGCTTGTACTGAATGTATTTGGAGATTTGTGCTCTTCTTTTCTGGTGACACGCTAGGGTCATTAATACTTCATCACCTGATTGCTGTTGTATCACCTGCATTAAGCACCAACATTTGCCATTTCTGTGAATCAAAAAACACACACAGTACACTATTGATTTTAACTTTAGACCAGTGGCGGGAGAATGTTCAATAACTATTCTGGTCATAGAGTTAGGGAATTGTGTATATGCTGGGTCAAGTATCGTTAAGTCTGCAAGAACAAAGTGACACTTTCAAAGTTCTTTGAACTAATTTGTACCAGTGGAGCAGCTTTGTGCCACATCTGCATTCTGTGTGAAATGCAAGAACATTGGCATGAATTGGACCAAAAGTCTCTTCCTAGACAAACTTACGCTTATATACCAGTGTTGTAAGAACACAGGTATACAGGGATATTTACTACTCTGGCATGTCACCACAGCTGTAGGTATTTCCTCATATAAAAACTTAGAGAGATTTTAGTTGTGTCTGTTTTAAGTAGTTTTTTATTTTGTTGTTTTGTTTTATCTGCATGTACAGTCTTTTAAACTCATTTATCCTTTTGCTACCAAGGACATCAGTGACATTATGTTCCCCATTGAATAAGATTGTGTGAAAAACTAACTGCTGCTTCTGTTTTAGAACTTCAGATTAATAATTAAAAATATGTTGATGTTATGAAATGGAGGAAGTTGCACTCCTGTATGTAAGGAAAATAAATGAAGGGTGGTTAGTCTATGCCTTCCATAAGCAGTACATAAAGAATGATGAACCACTGTCTTAGTTGTTTCTTGTAAGCTACTGGTGGTAAGTATTAACCTCCCACCAACAGAAAATACCTGATTTGAAGTCTGGCATAAAGGTAAAGCAGCTTGATATCTGTGGCTTTTTTTGTGAAATGTCTGGCATGAAAATCTGCTGTGTGGTTGCTGCATTGCTGAGTCAGTATGTATGTAACTCCTGAACTGTACTTTGTAGACTATTTATCTTTACACAAACATTGGCCAGAACAGCATATACAAGGTCAGCAATGTTTTTTATTTCTTTCTCTGTAGTCTGTAACAGATTTGCTAAATGTTGGATTGACATAAAAATCCATGTTAGAAGTATCCCTTCAATGCCTAGAGTGCCAACAATATTTATGCTAATAGTTTCTTTTCAAAGAATTCAGTATCCTTACATCCTTCACAACAATTTGTCAAAAATGTTACCACTAATATTTTGGGCTTTAAACAATTTGAACAAGGAAACATGAAGCAAATCAGGGACTAAAATAAATGAATTAGTGTATTGATAGCCTGTTCAGCATATTACGTGATACTGCATATTCCTAATAGCTCTGTCTGCTCTGAGCTATTCTGGTAAAACCATTCCTCTAGGTTCAGGCTGAACAGCATGTGTAATGTTTGTGACAGTTTGAGCCTTGGAGATGGAATTGGTTGAACAGAGTAGTCTATTCAGATAAATGTAGGGGATTCATTCACATGGAAATCATTCCTGGCACAGTTGAAACAAAGTATGAGTGAAAGAGGAAACAAAAAGGAGCCACTGCAAGCTGCACTCCCAGCGCCAGTAGATCGGCAGAGCTTCATTGCTGATGATAAATGTAAGTTACTTTACATCCCATCAGTCTCACCCACAGTTTTAAGAGGTAGTGGTGACACATAGTCCTACAGTAGGAGATTGCTTTAGATTAATTTGAAATGTGATTCTCAGCTCTATGTGGAAATCATGTTATGCCAGTATAACAGCAAGCCTTAAAGTGAAATTATTTGCACCTTCCTTAAAAGCCCATAGATGTTTTTCTATAGTACTGAAAAGTTGGATGAGTCTAGTTTAAATCAGAAAAGGGTAGAAAAAGTGCTGTGTTGCTGTCCAGTTCACTGCCCGGTGGTCAGCAGCGCAACAAGAACGCGTGTGCCCGGTCAGCGGGACCACTTGTGTCCTTGTAGTCCTGATGGCAGTTTGCCTCAGACCCCAGATGGGGCTGGCAGCAGACGATGACAAAGTAGTGAGCACACAGAGGCAAAGGAGGAGAGAGGGGCTCTGTTCTCACAGTAACTCAAGTCTTTATTCCCTGCCCAGGAGGGACAGGAGAACGCAGCACCAAGGGAGGCCAGTGACAAAGAGCCAGGACGTGACACTTACAGGGGGTTTTAAGTGGAACAAAAAAGGGGAGGAACAACAGATTGACCAATAGGGAAACATTACATGACTGCAGATGACCAATAAACTCAAATGGGGGGAGGAATACATTTAAACAAACCAATGGGGACACAGAAATAACAGAACTTTCCAGAAACTAATGCATATTAAAACAACCTAATGCATGTGGAAATAACTGGGAGGAGAAAGGGGTGTAACCAGAGCTTGGATGGACAACTCAAAGGGTGGGAACTGTGGGGAATTCCCCAGCCTTGCCTGCTCCCTCCCCCTCAGGTTCACTGTCCTGAGGGGGAAAATCAACCCGATAGGTTTCATTAGAGAAGGCAGGCAGGGTCACCGCCACAGTGCAGAGCTAGCTAGTACCAGGAAAAATCTAGCGTGATACCTAGGAAATCCGTATTTTTCTGAATTTTGGTGTCAGATGTGCTTCCACTAGGAGGAGTTGTCCTCATATCCTTACCCATAAGATTATCAGACTTGTACTTTAATTTAACTCATTTGATGAAAATGTGATTATTTATAGTTACATTGTGAACTATCTATAAAGTTCACCTATGTCCACCTATCTAGTAGTACACAGCTGCTAATTGATAGCAAAACAAATATGAAAGAAGCTTGCAGCTTATCCTGCTTGCTGCATTGGGCAATGGTGGGGTGGAATAGGTCCCTGCATATTCCGTGCGGGTCTCCAATATTGGACCACTCCAGCCAGTACAGCCTTGTACTGTGTAAGGAGACCTTTTTCTCACCTGTGCTGTTGGAAAGCACAAACACACACACCTGAGAGCCAGATAGCTCACACGTCTTCAGGATACGAATTTTCAGAGGGCTCAGTCGCTTGGTATTCCGATGATGGTTTATTCTCGAAAAAGTCCAGAGGCGAAAGAAGAAGTGGGGAGGCTGGGGGCACAGGGATACAGCTTTTTGGGCCAGTAGGGCAGAAGGGAGTTCGGGGAGATACAACCATGCCATGGGAAGAAGGGAGGGGAGGAGCGAGGGATCATGTTGAAACCAACCAACATGGAAAGATTAACATACAAAGGTTACCATGGTTTTGGGACAAACCATACAAGAAACATCCAGGGGGTTTTAACTGTCCCACCAGCGTGCTTCTGCTGCCTTGGGACTTCTCGGATTCTCTGAGATGGTCGAAACCACCTCAACACCTACTAACAAACTTTTTTTTGTCACTTGCATTATGGCAAAAATTGAGTGCATTTCTTGGAGATTACAATTCATTTTAAATTTCAAGTTTTCCTTAGAAGTTTGAGACTCTCAGAGTTTAAAATTATGTTTTAATAGTCACAGTTAGGGCAAAAGCTTAACATTAAATGCCTACAAAGTCCAAGAAAGAAGAGTAAAAGTTAAATCTCATATGTATACAGTCTTAGGACTTTTTTTAGATTTTTTTTTTTTTTTGTTTAACACTTACGTTGCAAATACTAACTATGACTAAAATAGAGTGGTTTAGAGGTTCCAGATTCTTTAATTTCTGTTCTTTCATTTGTGTTATAAATTCAATGTAATAGAGTCACTGCTTGAGTTTAAGTGCTTGTTTTGATCTGTTTGCCAATCAAGTATTGTGAGATGGTGGTATATTTGGTGGTACACAGTTTTGCTTTGTTTTTCCTACTGTTTTCCTGTACTCATCTCTTTTCATCAAATCATGCAATATGATTCTAGTAAAATATGTGGCTTGGTCACTTTTCAGGAATTTAGCTTCTGCATAGATTCCCATGGGATAAAGAGATAGAGACCTTAATCAAGCCTGTTGTTCCATTAAGAGAGAAAAGGAGTGTTTAAGAATACATCAACTTGGTATGCTTAAAAGACTTTCAGATTGTTCTAGAGCAAAAACCCCCAGATTTTAACCTTTTGCATATCACAAACCAGAACTGAAATTTTCCATGCAGCTTTATCATTTCTCCTGTTCAAGGGCCTTTTTTGCACTGAATCAAAAAGCTACAGTTACTTAGACTTAGGCTGCCACTCCCCAGAGAATTACCAATCCCTTTACTGTAGTTGTTCCTAGAACACAGTTGGCGAAGTAAGAAAGTCTGTGTCTCGCTTGTTTTATTTTGCAGTCCAACATACATTAAAGGGTTTACGTTAACATGCAGACTCTGTTCTGAATGGCAGAGAAGTCCATAACTTGTAGCAGGATTTGACTGGACAATTAATGTCTCAAATTTTCACTTTTGCTATTTAAGCACCTCCTTGTCATTGCTTGCTTTTTGGCAGCACAAGCTTTTTTGTGGATGTACAGTGAAGGAAAAAAGACATCTGAGTTGACTTGAAATAACAGCCCCTTCCTCTGGGTCATTTTCTCCGCCAGGTTAACTCTCTGATCCCCTACACTGCACAGTCAAGTAAATGCTAGTGCTGGCACAGCAAAGAAATCTGTGCAAGAGAGAAATGAGCAGCATTATATCAGCTGAAGGCTGGTAATAGATAGTAGCTGCATAAACTGGCTTCAGCAGTGTCAGCACCAGACACGTAAACACAGCTGAAAGCAGCTGAAAAGGAAGGGTTGTGAGTACTGTGTACTGCCAGCAGCATGGTCTGCACTGTGCAAATCCATGGTGCCTGTGGAATGAATCACAAAATACCCTGAGTTGGAAGGGAGCCACAAGGATCATCGAGCCCAACTCCTGGCCCTGCACAGCACCATCCCCAAGAGTCACTCCACGTGCCTGAGAGCACTGTCCAAACGCTTCTTGAACTCTGTCAGGCTGGTGCTGTGCCCACTTCCTGGGGAGCCTGTTCCAGTGCCCAACCACGCTCTGGGTGAAGAAAATTTTTTTAGTATCTGACCTAAACCTCCCCTTTCACAATTCCAGGCCTTTCCCATAGGTCTTGTCACTGGTCACTAGAGAGAAGACATCAGTGCCCGCTCTTCCTCTTCCCCTCACAAGGAAGTTGTAACTGCAATGAGGTCTCCCCTCAGAGCCCGCCTTCCCAGGCTGAACGGACCAAGTGCCCTCAGCCACTGCTCACACAGCTTCCTCTCATGGCCCTTCACCATCCTCGGGGCCCTCCTTTGGACATTCCCTAACAGCTTAATGCCTTTTATATATTGTGGTGCCCAAAACTGCCCCCAGGACTCGAGGTGCAGAGCAGTGTGGGACAATCCCCTCCCCCGCCTGGCTAGTGATGCTGTGCTTGATATCCCCAAGACACAGTTGGCTTCTGTGGAGATAAAACAAGCTTTGGGGTCATTGACTGATATCTTCTGACTTTCCCACTCTGCATTTAGTATTCCTTTTACAAAACAGTTGTCTTTTGATATTTTTCCAAAATACACAGATTTACTGCCTTAAGCTGTAAATCTGTGTCTTTTGGAAAATTAACTATACTACTTACAACATGTCTTACAGTCGGCAAATTGTTTAAAGAAAATAGAAGAGAAATAGAATTATGACCTGGGCTGCAAAAGAAGAGGTAGTTCTTTTGTATTAAGATGATAAAATCTCTGAGATGTGGCATCACAAGCTTCCACTGTGAATGACCACTTCCAATGATCACTTCCAACTTTATTAGTTTTTCATTCTACAGCATTCAGAATTGGGCACTCCAATGGCAACTTTCTGCCATTCAAACATGCATTACAATACAACATTTCTGTATGAATTTCTTAGTTAAGCATAAATAGCTGTGATCAGTAAAGGGGACAGACCTTTGATCAGTGTTATTACTCAGTGCCACAACACAGAACCTGAGGTGTACAGGACGTTGTATGGGAAGGTCAGATTTATTGAGGCTGTAATCTAGAGGGTTTGTTGATTTCACTAATGACAGAAAAAGATAAAGGTACACATCTGAAATGGAAGTACATCAGAGCCTATCTGAAAATGAAACTGATGGACCTTTCATTCAAGTTAGGAAAGCATGCCAAATTCAAGTGATTAAAAGCCTTAAGAAAACTTACTTGGGCAGGTGTCCAATAAATCAATTTATCCTAATAAATTATTTTGTCACAGCAGGAGGCTAGTTTTAATTTGGAAGTACAATCCAAGTCAATTTTGCTGAAATAGAAAAGGCACAATAAGGGAAATTACTTTCCAGATGAGATGAAATTGCTGGCTCTGCTGACTCACATGAGTAATTTTGTTGGGGACAGGATTACACCATGATATATGGCTTGATCCTTATCATATTACTGCCTGAATCCCAAAGGGAGACTGAAAAAGGAGCATGAATTACTGTGCCTGAAATACTTACTATAATCACACAGTGATTTGGAATTACTCAGTCTTGGTACCTTTGTCATACAGACATAGATGCTTTTAAAAAAATTGCAGTGACACTAATTTGACAAAACCTTAGCTGAAGTAAGAATCTGATATTACATATCACTTACCTTGTGTTTGGAGTATAACAACCAATGTCAGCAGCAGCATCTTTTAATGGTTCTGGGATACTGTGATAGAGGAAAGAAGTAATGAATTATCAGTATAGAAAAGCAGTGTAGTATGAACAATTGGATTTGAAAGCTACATATAAAACACCTTTCCCTGTGCATTTGTGTCAACTGTGCCTCAATATGTGTGACTGCAACTGTGAGAGAATGCAGGAAAGCACTCTGAAAGGAAAAGCTAAGTTCAGTTCAGCAGATCAGAGACCCATGCTAGAAATTTCCCACTGCTACTCATTTCATAACATTTTAGCAGTAACTTGGTTTCATAAAAGCCTCTGAACAGGTGGTGTTCAGAAACAGAATGATACAAACCTAGGTTGGATTTAAATTGTTCATTTTTATGTGAAAACCCCTGAAATTGTATAAATTGTGTGGATAGTACTGCAAGAGCTTCCACATAAGGAGTCCAGAATAACTTCATTCCTGAGCTTGTTAAGTAATAACAGAAGAAGTCTAACTGAATAAACAGAAGCAAGTCATGGAGCATTACTGGTTCTATCCCACAAAAATCTGGTGACCTGACTAAACCTATGATGATCTCTTTTTGCAGGTCCTTAGATGTACAGGAACTGACAGTGTTTAGAATGGATAAATAGAACAGAGATCTTGTATTTCTTTCCAATACATGCTATCATTTGTATTTTTCTTCCCTTCCTCTCTCTGGAAAGGAAGGATATTAATTTCTTAGTAGGGAAAAAAATATGTGCCCAAAATCTGCCACACACTTTGACAGTGTGTTTATAATCATATTTTGCATCTTAAAAAATCTTGGCATTACCTGCCTTAAGGAAAAGTTAATCATGTTTTCAGAGATAAAAATAAATGATGTAAAAGTAGAAGAATAATAGGAAACTCCCTCTACCTAAAACCACTTATCATAATGATATATTTAGTGGCTTTTACAAATTATTTTACAATTCCACTTTACTCTTAACCTTGATCAGGCTATGAATCTATCTTGAGTCCTGACCACTAGGCTGTACCCTGCATCCAATGAACAATGTAATATTGGTTAAATAAGAGTTGTTTGAGTTAATGTTTCTATTGCATTTCTTCACCGAAACTACCATTTGCAGAAAGATCAGAAAGCCAATTAGTTATCTTGTGAGATAAAGGGAGTTTTTTTTTCCTTCAGCTCTAGGAACAAATTTTTCATTTAAAAAAAGGGATAAGTCTACTGAAGTGTCAGCAAAGACTTAGCACATAGAAGTGTACCATAAAATAATCCCATTCAAAGGTGTAATTGCAGTACATTTGAAAGCAATGCATCTTGCATTTCTTACTATCTTGTCATACAAGGGTAGCATCCTTTTCTGCTTGAATTTTGTTTTGTATGGGGGTTTGGAGGACAGGGGTATTGTTATTTTGGTTTGAATTTATTTGTTGGTTTGGGTTTTTTTGGTATAAATTAATAACAGAGCAAATGCAGCTGGCCAAGTAAGATTAGATAGCCACTGTTTATCACTGTATTGTTAAAGAGAATGTTTCTCTGTGGAAATTCTGGGATTCCTTTCATGCTTAGTGCAGAAATTCTCTTTGTTCTGGGATGATAAGTGTGATGACTTTCTAGCAATTATTGTGGATATTTTTTAAACTGTCGTGTACTAATATGGAATCTTAAGTATTCACAATTAAATATAAAATTTTTAGTCTTAAAAAATATATTCTTAGCAAATATGTTAAACAGTTTTGGAAACAAGCCCCTTTATGACAATGAATTTGAAGTCTCTTACTTTAAAATGTACAAACCAGAAAAGAACTCTTTGTCCATAATTTTATTTATGTTTTAACCAACTAGCTGTGTTTTTCCTTTTATCTTTCTGAAAATCATGTCTCTCATGCTGACCATCTTACAATCTGAAAGTACCTGTTTAAAGCAAGCCAATAAATGAAAGATGTCAGTGGCTGAACTTGTCCTCGCCTCACATAAGAATGTTCTCTGTGGCTTTAACATTCCTCAAGGAAATTCTTTTGTGGTGTGTCAATTAAATGTGAAGATTTTCTGGCCAATGTTACTCCACAAGATGCTCTTAGTTACTGTAATGCCACTGTTCTTTAGATGTATACTCATCGTCCATAGCCTGCATTATTTTCACAATAATGAAAAACCTGCAATAAAGCAAATAATATAACAGAGTATTCCAGTGGACAATAGCAGGATTTCACTGTGACTTGCAAATTAGCAGGTTTGTTCTTTAACAGACTATGAAGTGACAAATTTCAGAACTACAGCTTCCATAGTGTAATGGTGTATGTGTCTCTGAAGTTTAACTATTTTGATTGTTTTTCCCAAGGTTGGGCACTGGGGCAAAATTCATAGAGGCTTCCAAAACAATGTCTGGTCCAAAACATTTTGTGTATTACTAACCATTGCTGTTCTAACTGAAATGTTTTTAAAATATTTCTAGGAATGTATTGCATTTTAACACTGGTAATACAGCTACTGTGGCCTACTTTTCTGCATAACAGTATTTTTAGGTTTGCAATTTTACTTTAAAAAAACGCACAAAAACAAAGCAAAACAAAAACATACAAACAAAACAAAAAAAACCAAACCAACAAACAAACAAAAAACCCCAAATAAACAAAATTTTAAAAAAACCACCACAAACTTCAAAGCTTTTCTGGTGTTCCAGGAATTATGAAAATGCTGAATGGCTTTCCCCATCTGACAGAAAGCAACACAGACTCTTTGCTAACCATGACATGTCAGCCTTTAGGCAGCTTTTTATGTGTTCAGAGTAGGCAGATGTGTTAGAACATGTGGTTTATAGCTAAAAAGTCATAATTCCAGTTGGTTTATACACAGCTAATGAGCAAGTAGTTTTCCTGAAGTATAGATTAGAGAAAGATCTTCAGCTAAAAATAAAATAGAGTAACAAAAATATAAAACGCACTAAGTGTCTGAACATGAGCATTTCCTGCTTCTGGCATCAGTGTTCTGACAAGAAAAATTCCTCATTCCTTTAATGACATACCTTATCATGACAAGGGGGCTTCATATAACATGTAAATATACTTAAATTTGCTGTTGTATACCTTACGGTACCAGAAACAGCAGACCTATCTGAAAAAAACTTGAATTCTCCTGTATTAATAGCATAGTATTTTTCTTACTCTGGCATTTGCTACAGGACTTATTCCATTTTATGGAAGTTGATCTTAGAAAAGTGGGAATTGAAAATCAAGGCCACCAAATACACGTCATTTCCAATATGCTGCTGCTTCAGGAGGTAAAACCAAAGAGAGGTAAGATTTCCATGTTGTCTCCTAATAAAGAGTAAGGAATGAGCTAAGGCAAGCTGAGCTTCTCTGTCACAAAGGGAGACAAACAAATACCCTGGTTCAGCCTGGGATACTGCTCTGAATGCACACCACTGGGGTACTTTACACAGACAATAAGAGGAATAGTTAAACATTAGTTTAACAAAAATTAAACATGCATATTTTGGCATGGGCTTACAAAATAACATACCCTGAATTTTTATAGAAGTTGTTATTTAGAAAAGGCTCCACTTTCATTTCAGTTTCTATTGCTCTCATCATCTTCAGCTTAACAAGACACAGTAATGTTAACATACTATAATTGACAGAAGTCTGTGTCACAAATGCTTTCCTCATTTGAAAAGATCATATCAGAAGGTCTAAACCAAGCTAATTTGTGTGCATCCCACATCATCCCTACGGAGGAGAGGAAGAGTGCTTACACAGTTCAGACCCTTCTTTGCCATTAGGGACTTTGCCATGAATTAAGACTTGACCACTGCAGCGTTTGAGGTTTTTATCAGTTCAGTATCAAAATCCAGCTCAAGTTCATGAGAATTGGAACAAGCTCTATAAGACATTCTGGTCTGAGTAGAAGAATAGAGTGAGATGTTATTCAACTCTGACTTGTTGTACTGGATATTTTGAGAACTGTTTACAAGATAATAAGATACCAGTATTATGCATTCTGCCCAATAATTCTTCAGATCACTGTCTAAGGCTTTTACAAATTTAATGTGAAGCAGTTAGTTACTTGGCTAACAGTTCTGCTTTTACATTCTCTGGATCAAGATAAGACTTTTGGAGCATGTGTAGTAATTGGATATTCATAAAATGTGTTTAGCTACTTAAGTTTTCAGAATAAACTAGAACTGATTGTCTACAAGTAGGTCAGTGTATTTTCTCAATGTTTTCTTACAAGTTCAATACAGAAATTCTACAGCTCATGGTTTTGATTGTCTTAAAATACAGATGTATAGATGACATTTTTGTAACTGCTGCTATGAACAGATTAGGAAATTATTTCGGTTGATGATTGCCGTGAAACTGGACGTGTTTCAATTGGTATCTGTTTTCATATGCACTGGGACTGCATTTCATAACCTTTTCAGGTACTGGAGTGTGGAATGTATTGTAGTTGTCAGTGTAGCACTGTTTACCAGAGGAAAAGACTGTTCAAACTGTCGCTGACATGGTAAATTGATTTGTAGATAGTTATGCAACATTTCAATCAACCCTCCAGAATGTTCCAACTCATGATTGTTCAGCTTCAGATATGCTGAACTACATCAAATCTTGATGTATTGCTGATTATTTCAGTGAATATGAATTTGAGTCCAAAATTTTAAACGGTGTGTATATTTTTTTAATTTGTCCTCCAGACACAGATTTTGTAGTGACAGCATGATGCCATTTGGATTTTGTTTTTTTTCATTTTGGCAGTTAATTGCTAGAACTCTTTAAGCTAAATTCTAGTGAAATTGGTGCCAGTTCATATTTTCATGGGCATTTGTCTTGAGCAATGTTTTCATTCACTGTTGGGTTTTGGCTAATGATAATTAAATGTATAATTGAATTATATGCTTGAGAAAAATACAGACACATTGATCTCCAACTTCTGTTTACACCAGGATATTTGTATCCTCAATAGCTTTTCCTGTTTTATTAAGGATTTCTGGGGAGGCTGAAAAAAGATCAG
This sequence comes from Pardalotus punctatus, assembly GCA_013400915.1. NCBI lineage: Eukaryota > Metazoa > Chordata > Aves > Passeriformes > Pardalotidae > Pardalotus > Pardalotus punctatus. The sequence continues at coordinate 250,557 of VZTX01008834.1, read as the reverse complement.
TTCAGTCAGTCATATGTGAGAGTGCAGACTGGTTTGTTTTCACAGTAGGGACTAATGGTTGTTATCTGGTCTCCAGCCTATTGTGACACGGTTTTGTTTTGTGTCTCTCTTTGACAGAATGCTGTGTCTAGGAGCAAAGTGCCTAATCAGTTACATTGAAATGCTTGTTTTCCAGCACTGAACTTTACTGTATTCTGACATCAGAGAAAACTTTTCAAATTTTCCATTCTATTAAATAAACGCTAATGTCCTACTAATGTATTTACTGGAACAGAGCAAAGGCTATCTTATTCTGTTTGCTGTTATTTTGAGCTTTAGACAACAGCATTGTATTTGGTGCTAGTTCAATAGTTACCAGAGAGTGCTTCAAGTGAGAAGTCTCATGATATCTAAGCATTTTCACAGGGTTAACAGTGAAATTAAGTTTTGGTGATTTTTGTGAAAACATTTTCTGTTTTCTAAAATGTTATCTTGGTTCTGAAACTACTTTGAACAGGGCATGTCTCAGTACATGAAGATTTGGATTCATCCTGTCTAACTCTAGCTACCTGGGCTGTGTTTGCACAGTCATTAATACCAAGATCCGTGCATTGACATAACCTGTGCATTGACATAATGCCCAGCAACACATTAGAGCTGGATGAAACATGTGCACATGATCACATATCTGTTGAATTAGGCAAAGTACACAATACGAAGTTCACTAGCTTGATGCTTTTATGCCATCTTTATGGCAGCCAGTGATAAATAGTGACTAGGATAACTGATTTGTGAGCAGCATTAGCTAATCAGTAGGAAAATAAACATTCAAAATTGTTAAACCACTTCAGCCCAGCAGAATAAATTTAATAGTGGATCAGTAATTTGAATAATAGGGCTCTGGTATTTTTGATCAGTATCAGAAAACTTAAAGGCTGCTCTGCTGTTGACTCTTGACCTTAGTTGAAGCTGAGTTTCCAAAATGCCAGCCTAAGCAGTCTGTGTCCTTTTCATCTTTCCTTAGCTGCTTTTCCCCATCTCTCTATCATTCCTTTTGTTGTCCGTAAAGCTATCCTGCAGCTGCATGCTGAACCCACTGGGAAATACGTCCAGCTGAAAAACAGCCTTGTTTTCCTCTCCTCTCCGTCCACATCAAGTCCCCAAGCCAATTCACTGTTCAGCTGCACCAGTGCTCGTAGGAGCGTGACTGGCCATGGAAGACACAGCAGAGCTGGGCCCTGGTGGCTGAAACAGCCTTGCTTCCCAAACTGAAGCCACAGCTGAAGGTGTTAAGTGGGAGGCAAGTCCCTCCCTGCTCCCTCTACTATTGGAAAGAGATTAATTCAGCAGATAATTCTGTTCACTACCTTTTGTAGGTGTCTATATTTTTTGTTGATTGTAGAGGTATACCAGGACAGCTGACTGCCTGACTGATCTCTTAGCAAACACTGACAGCTGGTGGAATTAATTTGGGCCTAAAAGCTAAAACTGTGGTTGTTCTGGAATATTTAATCTCTTCTTTTGGGTGCAGACTTATAAATTTCAAGTAAGCATTTGTTTCTGTTTCTGTAAATATTGATGATCTCCAATATTTGCTTAGGATTTACCACTACATTTAATTTCCTTGCAAATCAAAGTATACAAGTGGAAAAGTGTTTCTAATTTCTGAAAATTTTCTTCCTAAGTGCAAAATTGTTACCCATTCTAAACATACTTCCTACCACTGTTCCATGAACAGAAGACCATGTGGCTGTGTACAGAGCCAAACTAATAGTTTCTCCAGGATCAGCTAGTGGCAAAGTAGATGTCAAGTGAAAACATTAAAGAGCACAGCAATCTGTAGTGATGCTTTCCTAGAACACTTTCTCAGCCTCTAAGCATTTAATCTAAAAAAAAGTTTCAAAAAGGTATGAATATGAAGAGACATAAATACTCATTCCACAGTCTTTTTGCCTATATCTTGGCTTACCTTTTGATGTGCACTGTAGCATATTCTGGATCTTGATGTCCTGCCACCTACACCGGTATCTATTCATGTACTCATCATATGCTGTGACTCCTTTGAGATACACCTTTTGTTTTCTGTTCCAGGGAAACTGTAGAGTCAAGGAGTGAGGTCTGCAACATACCTGGGCTTGTCACAGTGTGGAATCAAGATGCATCCAAAATTTGGGTGCTAGCACTTCTAAGAAAAGCAAAACACATGGGCTATCTAGCACCTTTTTGAAATATTTGTTTGGCATCTTAGAAAAGTCAGGTAATTATATACCTTCTTCTAGAAGAGGCTTTTTCTGGTATGACAAAAATTGGTGACAAATTAGGTGTAATCTGACCCCTGTATTACTCAGAAAAGTCTTCCTTCCCTAAGCATGAGGCATTGCACTCTGCCCTGTAACAATCAGCAGTTCAAGACACATCCTGAAAGCCGCAGCCCCGTACTTGTAGAGTGGTGCTTCTGGAAGGAACTGTGGTTTTCTCAGTATCCTCCAATACAACTAAAGCAGAGTTTGATGCTATGTGGGATTGGACTAGAGTGTTATTTAATCATATTATGTTTGTTGTATTTAATCTCATTTACCATATTGTGCTACAGCCTTTAGGAGTGTGATTCTATTATGATCTCTTATGACCTAGAGTAAAAGAATAAATCATGCTTCAGATGTGTTGAGGAATCCCCTTGTCATGTGACCAGCTCCTTCCGTGCAGTAGAAATGTTACCTATAGAGAGGGGAAGGTAAACATATAAATGAAAATGTCTGTTTTGATACAATTTTTTAAAAGGCCTTGGATATTGCCAGACATGGAAGATATTTATTTTTTCCCTTTAGGAACATGAATTTAAATACAGCATTATATTTGAAAACTTTGTCTCATTTGACTATTAAAATATTTATATACATTTGCATGTATTTGTGATGTATGTTTCTACACATCATTGGTTAAGAGTGTAAAGAAATATGGAAATCTAAGTGACAAGTTTTTTTTAAGGAGATGCTCTAAGAGCTAGAACTTTGTTTTTCCAGTAACTTCTTTTACTAAGATGAATTCTGAACAATAGCATTTTATGTCATAATGTAATTTCGTTAACATCTTGGAGTGTTTTTCTCTGAGAAGTAAAATGTATAAAGAGTATTTCCTTTTTGTCTTGTACAGGTTTTCTTAGAGAGTTTTAATAGGATATATTTTTAGATCTATTATGATTTTTTTTGTCATACAAAGAAGGCCAGCCTTACTGGACGTAAAAGAATATATACATTGACATGTTTTTTTGTGGTTAAGCATAAAATAATATGCAAAACCTGAATTAGATTGAATGCAATTAACATTCCATAACTTTCTGGTTTTAGATTTTGCATTTAAATTATTGGATAACTGTTTCTGCCTATGTTGTATTTCTTGCCATGCTGCAGTAGTATGGAGTTAAATATGAAGTGATTTCTTGTTATATGGAAGACCTAAGTTGTGTGGTATTAAGAAGGAGGCCGAGAAAGCACTACAGAGCCTGACTTGTGCTGGGGACAATATAAATAGAGAAGTCCATCTTCAAAGAAGGCGTAAAATAACTGAGGGAGTCTCTCATGTGTTTTTATTAGATGACCATTGTAATTGGCATAAAGCTATGACTGGTTTTGCATTGTCAGCCCCAACTATCACTCTGAGATAAAGTCCTTTTACACATTCTGGTGCTTTTGCTCTTTGGAACATTACAAATGCAACCAGAGTGCTTTGGGGCAGTGGTATGTAGTGTCAAGCTGTCAGATTCCAACCTTGTGCTAAAGTATGCTGGTAGCTTTGCCAACAGAGGGAGAGAAAGTTGCTTTGAACACTTTGATCTGCATAACAGTTAGAGATGGCATTGCTACCTGTGTGGTCTATTTTGCTCTCACTGAGAGACACAAGGATTTGGAGTTTTGCTGTTTCTGTTTGAGAAGGTCAGAAATGTAAATGCTGTTACAGAGTTGTTAACAAACACCTCTGACTACCATTTCATCTACTGGAAGTTCCATATTTGCTTACTGGTGCTTTCTGGCATTCTGTTTATCCTTGCCTCTATGTCAGTTATGTTCTAAATGAAAAACATCTATCACAGGCGAAGAGAGGCTGTTAACTCTCCTGTATTTGAGACTTTTACAGAAACATGGAGAAACAGAAATTTGCAAGGAAATCTTAGCTCTACAGTAACAATTCTACCACTGCTAAAAGCACAGAGAGGAAAACAGACCATCTGGTAAAAAGGGACCCATAAGACCTTGTCCAGCTTCTTTTCAGTTTAAGGTGTCATTTACCAAAACCAGTCAATAAAAGAAAACAGGATTTAGTGCCATTTTACCCACGTATTTCAAACTTTGGAAACAGGTCTGTCTAATCAAAATCTTCCCAGCACAAAATCTTCCCATGATTTTCAACACCAAATTGAAAAAGGGGGGAGAGGGACACAATGTATTATTGTCATAAAATTTTTTAAATTATTAATTACTTTTTGTTCAAGATTATGGTTTTCTTGTATTATATCTGACAATGACTGACAGTACTTGGGTTTTTTTGGCTCCAGCAATTGCTGACACTTGCTGACTCAAAACATGGAATTCTGTAGCTTTGAGAACTTCTGATAGTTACTGTGATGGTTTTTTTCAAATTCTTCCAAAAATTTCATTTTATTTCTGACTGATGACTTTAACTAGTGAGCTGCAGATTAGAGGAGTTTAACAATAAACTAATTCCTGCTCGAAAACACTGATTTGTGAGAACTATAGATTTTAACCAGTAGTAAAGAAAGATTAGTTTTCTGGTATTATATGTCTGTACTTACCTCGGTCTACAAAAATTAAATGTGCTATAGCCAGAAACTCTAGCAAGCCAGAGCATGTCCAAGCTTCAGTTTGTCATTGAATGAGCTAAGGTTTATACAACTCAAACTTTCTTGCTGTACTGCAGCATTGTTTGTAGGATGATCAGCTATAGGACATGTCTGCTTGCAAGCTTTTCTGAGGCCGGGGATTGTAAGGTTTCTGAACACCAACTCATAACAGATAGCTCTTCAGGAGTTTCTGAAAGATCTTGTGTCTCCAGACCTAAGACAGATCAAATAGAAAGAGGTGATGTTCATAGATTTATTATGGAGGTCCGGGTAGGTGCTGATTAAACTTGCCTGTTTCAGTTGGCAGCCAGGGAGGACATTAGAAAGCACAGTTGCCATAGCTCATGGTTTTCAAACTAAATATTGACAGATTCCAAGTGCTGGAGCATTTTCCAATTCATATTGTTGTTCTTTTTTGCCCTGATGTTTTTGATTAATTTGAAAATTAACAGCAAATAAACTTAATTTCCTCGCCAACAGCTATGACTGTCAGTTTTTCTATGTGGCATCTGTAGGATGTAGGAGCTGAGGCTCGAGTATGGCATTTTGTTTGTTTGGGTCCTTTTTCTTCTAAGACAGGTCTGTAGTAGCAACTTGCTTCGACTGCTGTTTATCAGGGAATCTACAAGAACTACTGTGTGAGCAATCCACACATGCCTTGCTCCTCATCGTGTGTAGTTACTTCTGCATTTTATCACTGCAGCTGCAGGACAGTGCTTTTGGAGTAAATGTGTTTTCTCCTGATTATTTGAGGAAGACTGGAATTCTGACATTTAAATTTTTCAAACTGAAAAGTTCCAATGAATCCTCTTGTATTGCCCCATTGGGTTTTTTGTCTCTGTAAGCCAAGCACATTTGAAAATAGTCTTAAGAACTGGCAAGTACACAACTGGGCACAATTAAGACATGCAAGCTATAGTAGCATAGGTCTTGGGACCTATATCTCAGTTGTATTGCTCCTCACTTACCTGCTCAGTTAGCTGCTTGGATGGGTGTCTTTGCAGGTGAAAAGATTCACGTGTACATACTCCCTTCCCAGAAAGCCGAAGTCAAGGTTGGCCATGGAAGGCCACAGCAGTACATGATGCGTGGCCAGCAATGGCCAGCACGCTGCTGCTTTCTCAGTCTCCCCCAGGCTGGTGTTCTGAAGGACAGTGTTCCACTGCTGCTATGTCTGGGGCAAGGTGATAGACAGCATAAGGCCATGTAGATAAACAGATGGCTCAGGGGTATGGCAGGTTAACGTGGAATGCTGATGGGGAGGGCTTGACAGAGCTGCTGTGCTGCTTTCAGGACATTGGTGCTTCGCGACTTCATCACACAGCTCAGTAAACTCATTTCCACAGCAGATATAAAGTATGACAACAACAGAAGTTTTGCAATGAGGAATCTAATCTACTTCAATCTGGAGTAATTTACAACTAATGGAGATACTGTAGGCAGTTCTGTGAATTTTTCCTTCTTGCAGCTTGTAGGCAAATTCTCTTTAACAGCTTTGCATCAAGTATGTGCAAGAATGGGTTGTGTAAATTGTCAAACATGAAGACAAAGACCAATTTTCAATTTCACCTGAAGACAAAATAAAAACTTTTGGAAAAGAATGTAATGAGTCATGCAAGAGTAATCACAGTTTAGGCAGGGCTGCCCAGCTACAGTCCCATTACTTAGCACGTAGGCATGCTACTAAGGAAATTACTGCTCCTTTTCTGCTTCTTAGTCATAAAAAAAAGGAGAAGCATGACACTACTTCCTATGTAGAGAATTTTCATCTCCCAATACCCACTTCAGCAACTTACGTGATGCAGTTTGTCTTGATCAACTAATTTCTTAAGCTCTAGGTACACTTCAATTGAAGGCCCAGTGTTTTTTCAGGTTTGGATTGCTTCATTAAAAAAAAAGATCAGTTGCTTGTGAGATATTTCAGATGTTTCAGACTGCAAAATTCAGTGTTATGGACAATGCATAAAATGCCAGACTATAAGAGGTAGATGTCCTAATTTTAGCCAGTAGCCAGAGATGTCACTGTGGTAAATCATGTGGAATTTTAATCCTGTTGCTGTCATTATTGGATGTAGTTTAATGTACTTAGCATGAGAACACCATAGTTTCATTTATTTTTGATTATTGGCATGATATTATACAGAGCTCCTGGAAGATAAATAATCTGATCCTTAATTGCATATATCATTTAGATATCTTAGGACCACAACTTCAGCAACATTATGTAGTCAGGCTCTGAAGCAGATACATCAGAGGAAATTTATTAATGCTAGTCCTCGTAAAAATGGAGAAAGAGAATGAAAGGATTGAACATTAGTGTGAAGTGAAAATAGTGCATGAAAAGGATCTTCCAAAAGAGAACCACCACACAACTAGTAGGGTTCAAATATTTAATGTCAAAATCAATTAAATGTTTGGTTAGACAAAGAATTATTTGCCTCTGCAAAACTAATGCAAATAGGATAGCTGTGAATTGGTTTGCAGAATTATGTTGCAATAATGCTCATAATGCTGGCTTATGAATTCTGATACAATGGGAATTGAAAGTACTTTGAACAACTGGAATAACTGTGGTAAAACCAGAGAAAGGTTGGCCAGGGAGTCTGAAAGTCTGAGCCAATGGGAAAGAGATAAATACAATGTTAAAGGAAAAAACTTACTTAGTGCTTTAAAAGTCAACTGACTGTGCCTTGATTTGTATTTAAGCAAAAGCCCTGTGGCTGAGTCAATGGTACAGCTGAAAGTGCTTGAGGTAACTAGTTGAAAATTAAGGTTGTAGCTATAATTATCTCATTGTTTTGAAGGTGTACTTTACAAAAGAAGGGTATGTGACCATCTGTTCTCTCAGTAGCTCCCGATTCTGTACAGCTATTTGACCCTTTGTTATAGAAAATGTGTTTTATCCCACCAACCTGTTGCACAAATAGCTTCACACGACTTGGTAGGCTGAGGGGGGAGTCTACCACCGCAAGTAAATTTTGTATGTAAAGTACGTAATAGGCTCTGAATCGTCCGTGAACAGGGTGGATTTAGCAAACCGGTGATTTTTGCTGTAGTGCTAATTTGAGAGAAGAAATTATGGAGGCCAAGTTCTTAAATCGATGGAAAAGGGCATTGGGAGGTCGGGGCATGCCCGGGGCTGGTGCGCCGGGGGCTCGGAGAGGCTCAGCCGGAGCCGCCCGGAGGGTGTGGCCGGGAGCCGCAGCTCGGGGCCCGGCTGGCTGCGCAGCGCCCGGGGCCGCCTCCCGCGACAGGTGAGGGGCGCCCGGGAGGGGCTGCTGTGCCGGGCTGGAGGCGGGAGAGGCACGGAACCGGGCCTTGGCTGTCGCGGCGGGGGCAGCGAGCGATCAGGCGCTCGCAGAAGGCTCCGGTTGAGTCACCCTTAAGTTATCGCGGACTGCGCTTCCTCGGGGCGGGCTGGTGCTGGTGTGCGCGCAGCTTCCTACGCCGGCACGCCAGACCTTGGGCTCTCCCGAGAACGTCCCGGTTCATCTTCTGGCAGCTCCGGACCGCTGCTGTTGCGGGTCCGGCCTCCGGCCACCCCTCCCGGCTGCCCGCTCCGGCTCCGCGGCCCCGAGGGAGGGACCGGGGCGGCGCTCCCTGCCAGGAGATCGCTTCGCAGGGCAGGCGCTCCATCCGATCCACAGAAAGCCTGGAAAGAAGCAGCGGTGATCAAACCCGGTAACTGCGGGGACAGCTTTTGACCTCTCGGGCAGAGAATGAAGAGTTGGTTTTGTGTGTGAGTGTGTGCGAGTGTCCCTGTGTCCCCACAGCGCTGTCGGGGCGGGGGAGCGGCGGCAGGACGAGCCCTGCCCCTGCCCGCGGTGGCTTGCGGGCTGCTAGAAATGCCGTAGCTGTGACAGTGACGGCCGAGACGCTGGATCCAGTGCTTAGGTTTTGTGGGAATTGATCCCATGGAAGTCTGTTAAGTAAGTATAAAATACTGGTGTGTACTCTAGTTACCGAGATACTTCTGAGTAGAGAGAAAAGAAACGCTGCGTCCCTTTTTTATTTCTCTTTGTCTTTTGAAGAGGAGCAAATGCAAAAGCGCTTCTTTCTGTCCGAATTTGTGATTTCTGTAAGTTGGTTGTTAGTTCGAAATAGTAATGCTGAAAAGTTTTTCAGTTAAAGTGGCTTGTTTTTTGGGTTTTTTAAAGTAACATCGTGGGAACAGAGGAGCAGTCAAAATAAATTGCTTCCTCTACCAGAGAGGGAACAAAAGCTTGTATTTTGAAGGATTGGCTGAAAAACACTCCGATTTGACTGTAACCTTGGTAAAGTTCTCCATTTCTGCCAGCAAAATAGGGAGAGAAGGTTTTTTTCAAGTCAAGGCTTCATACTGTTCAGGGTTACTGAGCTAACTGATCGGGCACTTACATTTCAGAGATAATTTCATGGCCAAATGAAGAGAGCTGTACTTATTATGAAAATATCTTCAATTGTCACTTTCTCTTGGCAATTTTTATAAATGGGAAGGTATTCTACATGTGAAAATTCACAAAGAGAAGTATGGGGTTTATCTGTTTCTCTCATCTTGGAAAAAAAGATATTTCAAAGATAAAATATCCTGGCCTGTGTGTTTTCTGTTGCATGAGAATAATGGTTAAAAATAACATTTTAAATAAGCTGACTGATTACAGTGCAAGGATGTATGGGGGGAGGATGGAAATTACATGGCATATATAAGGAGAGAGAAGGAGAGCATTAACGTTGTGATAGCCCTTCAAGACCCTTTTTGGAAGCACTGACCTGACTCTAATCTTGTGGGGATGTTTGACAGACTCATGTTTTTTTCTGATAGTAGCTTAAAGCCTTTGAACTACTGCATATGCTTTCTCAATCTCTGTCTCTGTATCATAACAGGCTGTAGGTTCTTGAACCTTAATATTCTTCTCAAAAGTCTTGTGACATGCTTGCTGTGGAAGCTACTGGATCAGTTTCTTTTTTGTAAAACAAAAGCAGAAAATACAGGTTACAGAAAGCTGCTTCTAATCCATTTTGGGAAGCAGAAATCCTTTCTTTTTTGTTAAAATAGTGAAGAATAGCACACTGCTTCTAAGGAGAAATCCACCTTGAGTAAGCTATAATGGCTACAGTTCTAATTATGTTTCTTCCTATGATACGTTAACTTTATAGGCTTTTAAGGCACGCCTTTTTTGTTTGCCTTATTCTCTTACTACACACACACACACACACCAAAAAAAAAAAATCTGGGGAAATTCATCTGCCTTTTTGTCCTGACCTTGACTTTCTTCACCCCTAAGGACGTTCACTTTGGGTTGTTTTTTCTGTGCACATCTGCATAGTGCATGCAAATATGCCAGGTAACTTGGCAGAGAGAAGATGTATCTTCAACTTGTTGAAATTTATTATTGCTGATTTCAGGGTTGGGAGGGGAGGTGGGTGGGAGGAATTTGTGAGGAGATTTGATGTGGCTAAAGTAAGTAGAGTTTTCACAAAAGCTGACTCCATCTTTGAAATACCTGAGAACACTCAGCTGAATATCTTACACAATGTTCTTAGCTTCATAGAATATATAATGGTAAAGGTTGGTGATATGATGACACCAGGTACAAACTCCAGGGATTTTGATCCAAGAAGGAGAATCACCTAAATGGCTGATCAGTAAGGCTTTGAGAGAAATGTGGGTCTTGTAATGTACAAAACTGATTTAGATATAACTGAGTTTTGAGATAGCTTAAGAGTTTTATTTGGAACTCTAAAATTGCTTTTCTTTTTATGAGGTTTCCATTAGCATGAGCATGTACAGCCTTGGACTGTTTGTTATACCATTCATGCATCTCTGAGGCTGAACCAAAGATCTCCCGTTCCCTCACTTCTCTTCCTCCAATGCATTGAAACAACAAAGTAGAAGCCACTGACATTGGTTGTGTTACATTGTGGTATGGAAGGGGCACTTACTTCCATACCTGTGCAATTTTGAATGAACCTTCAGAAAACTTCCTCAGACTGTGTGAACAGAAAGTTTTCATGAGGACAAGCTGAGCCAGAAGATTTGGATTTGCATCCCAAAGATGGTACAAGCAGAAAGATATTTAGTACGTTGTTTTAGGGAAGTGAAAGTTACTAGTTTCATTGTTCTTTTCATGGTTCTTATTTGTTTTGAGCAATGATGTGAAGAGATGCACACCCCACCAGATTAGAACTTCATGCATGTTTGCCCACCAGATATGTATTTTATTCTATGTCCAATCTCATACTGTTACCTAAATGCCACGTTGATTTTAGAGGCCTCTTCATTTGTATTTGCTCACCCTCATTCATAACAAAAAACTAGAACATGTCAGAAGTTACCTGGAAACCTTTCGTGCATTCTAGTTCTCTGAATTCGCAGTGTGACTTCTGACAATTCTGTTCCCATATATTCTTCCAAATTACAAACTGAGGAAAGAGAAGTGCTACTCTATGTATAAATACTAATTCATTTGCCATTTTTAACGTTATATTGGCATGAGCCCATCTTGTTTGTACCTAGTTAGGGAAATATGTATGACTTCCAAAGCATTCTGTTTTATTAGGTGCTGCATTTTGACAAATGGGAAAGTGTACAATCACATTTCAGTTCCTTTTGAGCTATTGTGGTATTACAATTTCTACCATTTCTATTGTTGATTGCATAATGGCAAATGTGCAAAGCACACTGCCTCTTAGAGAGTAAAATTTTCAGGGCTTCTATGTTAGTAAAGTCAAACATTCTTTGAATCATATACTAAAGTATTTGAGACATTCCACAGTCTTCAGCTGAAGAGGCTCCCACTTTCCAGTGTTTATATTCAATACAAGAAAACTGCACAGATAGTTTGGCAGGACTTTTCTTACTGAGCTGATTGTTGCAGTTATTTTTTTACATTTATGAAGAATACGTAGTACAGCAGCACACAGGCAATCAGATAAAGGTATGTGGAAGCTACCAGACCTGTTGTTCTCACTTTTGTTTGGGTTTTTGTGTTGGTTTGGGTTTTTTATTTATTTGGGTTTCGTTTTGTGGATTTTTTTGTTTGGTTGGGATTTTTGGAGGGTTTTTTTTGAGACGTTTTGCAAGGACGATTGTTAGAAATATTATCAAAGCTTCTGCACACATATTTGTGGCTAAGTGTATTGCAAGTTCTTGAATGTAAGTATTTTTGTACTAACTGTGGAACTCTACCTTGATTCCTCAAAACAAAACTCAAGTGTGAATTTGAGCATTGAGTATTGAATTTGTAAGTCATGTGATGTTACTGTGCATCCTACTAAAAAGAAGCAATGATTAGGACAACTGTGGGAGTTTGGTTTTGATTCTTAAGGGCTTCTTAGGAGTAGGGGTGAAATAGAAAATGCTGTACGTCAGGGTGTTATTAATTTGTTGAAAACTCTCAGGTGGTTGGATTGAAGACCTCCTGGGTTGCTATAATAATTACTTTGTAATTTGGTTAGGAGAGTGAATTCTCAGCTTTCTTTATGAATCTTCAAACATGAAGTGGTTGACAATTTAATGTCATAGTAAGTCTATTGTGGACTCACTTGGTTTCAGCTATTAAACTCAAGCTTTCGATGGTTACATTTGTAACTGCTTGGGTTTGGTACCCACTTGCACATAATATCTATGTTCCATTTCTGCATAGCAGTGGTAACCTTGCAGGAAAGGCTAAGGAGGAGTCTTTCACTCAATAACCTGAGCTAAACCAGTTGGAATTCAGAGGTTTAGAGGTGGTTTTTATATAAATCAATAAGAAAGTACAATAATTAATTACAGACTCTAAGCCACCCCTGGAAGGAGAAGAGCAGTATTTGTACAATATGAGCCAGTTAGCTTCCAGTTTTTCAGATTCTATAAAGGTGTTTGTTGCTTTTTACAGTGAACACGTGAAATTGAGTTTCAAATGATTGTATGAATTGTAAGAAGCCTTTTCCTCTCCTCTGTTGCTGGAGGTAAATTTTATCATTCTATTCTAATAATAAAACTGAATTTACAAGGAACAAGCTCTGTCAGTTTGTTTTAGCTAGAGGAGGTTGCAGCTTTCTGGCAAGCATTTGCATTTTAGATCTTCCTATCTGTAGACCAGTCCTCTTGCTTTGAACAGTTGTAATGCAAAACTGACTTTACAGCAATTATTGTGAAAATAATGATGTGATATTTTTAGTACTAGCTGACAGTAGCAGAAACTCTGTTCTTCAACCATGTCATAAATGGAGAGATGATTTAGTATTTCACAAGGACCCATGTGATAATTTATGGCAGAATTTTTGTGAGAGTTGGTTTTGGTTTCTTTAGGATTTTGTACTTTATTTGGATCCACGTGGCTAAAAATGTCAGTTCTTTGCTAACACCTCCACTCTTTTCCACTCTTTTCATCAAGAGACCTAGCCAGAGTCAAACAGATTCTCCCTAGGCAGAAGTGCCATTTCCTGAGATTTTCTACTGTAGTACATAGTACCTGTGCTCTGACAGAGGCTTGGCAAATTGAAGAGTGGAAAAAAAAAAAAATTACTGAGTATTTATTGTAGGACTTTCAGTAAGGAAGTATTGGGAAGGGATTTGTTGTTGAAGTCTGAAAACCTTATCCAGTTGGTGAATCTCTACAGTGCAGCTGACAGGAAAAAGCAGAATTTTTACATACTTTGAGATTAGTTTTAGCATCACTGTAAAATAAAGCCTGTTATGATAACCTCTGAGTAGAAGTAACAGTAGCTTCAGTGCAGAAACATTTTGATAGTAGCTATGATGCTGAGGGTGGAGAAGGGAGCAGGAGGACTATAGAGGCACCTCTGTTTTCCTTCAACACCTGTGCATTCACCAAAACAGGAGGAATTCTTGTGCAGCTGTAGGTAGCTGACTTCCAGGCTGCTGGCTTCAGGGTACTCATCTCATTTTTCAGCATGAAACTTGACTGAGGTCAGAACAGATTCCCCGTGTCCATAACTGTTATTTCCAAGAGCACTTCTGCTTTCTGATTTCATATCAATCTCTGCCACTTCTGTGGCTGTTCCAGTTTTTGTGGGAAGCAGCTGGTTGTCTAATACTTAGGTTAAATAACGTAGGACTGGTTATCCTTTGGGTCAAGGGGTATGTTCCATAGAGTGGCTTTTGCAGGCTAATATAACTGCATAGGATAAGCCTGTCTTCTGTAATACAACACTTTAAACTGAGCACAGGGCAGCATTTTTGGAGGAACAAAACAGTAATTTGTTAATGAGCCTGAAGTGTTTGTCTCACAAAGCTTTTTGCTCGCAATAACAGAAAACCTGTACTGTATAGCAGACTTTAATTGATTGTACCAGAGACTGACAGCTATGCAAATCTCTGTCAACAACGATTTGAGCCAGCAGGCTGGGCATGCTGAAGAAGAGAATTCCAGTAATCTGCTCCTGCCCTTATCTTTCGGGTAGAGTCGTTTCGTTTACAGCCTGTTAGAAATATGTGACCAGTTATCTGCTAGATTTATTACTTGAGCAAGACTCCTTAGCAACAGTTTTTTCCTCGCAGTGTGCCAACTACTGGGTTTAAAAACCTATCCTTCCAAACCAAGCTGTAGTGTCCTTTTTTTGGCAAAAATGTTCTTAAAATTTTACTTGTTGTCAGTGATTCAAAGTTGATGTGTCAGTCTTCAGAGGATGTGAAAAGGCAAAAAAGAGGAACTCTGTGGATGAAAATGGAGAATTGTTTGGGGCCTGCTCTTGCATGTTTGTCCTGATTGGTTTTTTTTCGTTGTGACTTCTAACGTGTATAAAGTTATACGTTTGCATGCTTGACGTGCAGTTGGGAGCAGCATGGCTGGATCTTGATGTGTCTGACTGCCTCAAAGCAAAGCAAACGCTCAGTTTCAGATACCTCTGTTAGTCATGCTATTTAACTTCCTTTAAGTGAGGACTTTGATGATTGATACACAGTAAGAAATCTTGGTTTTGTTTTTCCAGAACCAAAAATGATAGCTGCAGGAAAATTTTCAAGTCTTCCCAGAAACGGCCCAGTGAACCACCAGTTCTCATTAGCTTCTTCCATGGACCTTTTGACCACAAAACCTTCACCAACTGAGCATCGCTCAAACTCCTTTCAAGGCATCTCTATCCATGGCACTCTCCCCAGGAAGAAGAAGGGGACAGTTCCCACTAGGTCTTGTGATATGTTTAGCCATGTGGGAACGTTGCCTTACACCAGAACACGGCAGCAGCCGCCTTTTGTGCAGGATGTTATAGAAGAGTACCCTCCAGAAAGTGGGAAGAGCAATGAACTCCATGCCAGGTATGTTGTAAAACCTTAATTTACATGTGTTAGTTCTGTAGGAATTACTACATATGCTTCTAGGTCTCTAAAGGCCCAATTATAGGTACAGCCATTTACTATAACTCTGAGTTTTCTCCCTAGTGCAAATATTTAGGTCTTGATGGAAGACCTAAATAATTTTTAATGACTATGTCTTTCCTCTGAATGTTTAAAAGGTGTAATATTGTGTGTACTTCCCATGGAGGAAAATTCATGGGAACTTAAAAGTCACTGAATTGCTTTAATATGATCCTTTGCATCATTGTAACAGAGCAGTTTTTAAAAAGAAGTCATAACTGTTCAAACTTGGTTTTGATTTGTATTCAATGCACTATGTAATGGATGGCTGAGGAACAGGAGCATGGTGCTCCAGCTGCTTCAAATCTAGAGCTCCATGTAAGCCTTCCTCATGGAGACTTAGTGGAACCCAATGTAGCCTGAGCTAATGACAAATTATCCCTATTTATTATTCCTGCCTGACTTCATGGTTAACATAGGCTAGCTTTCTCAAGAGTTATGCATTTCTTTTGCAGATCTGTTATCACCACTGATGTGTTGTTGCTTACTAAAAATGATTAATTTTGTATATATCCTTTTTTTTCTTTGCTTTGATATTGAGCTCTATAAAATGGGAAAATAATTTCCAGCTAACACAAGAAAAATTCAGTGTAATGCAGTGGATCAGTTAAAGACACAGAAATGAGAGCATGTTTTGACATTCTATGCAATTTCAGTTGGATGTCAACAGTACTCAGGTAGTCTTGGGTTAACATAGTAGTTATCTCTGTGGGTCTGGTACCAGCTCTGATATGAACATACTTAAATGTTATCTCAGTGTAGAGATGCAAGGAATTTCTGAGGTGTTGTTAAGAAGATGGAATAGAGCAAAGGTTTTTGCAAATATCCCAGAGCAAAACTAGATTCCAGTATTGATATTGTGCTCTTTGTTTCATGAGGCAATGTGATTGCAAGAGGGAGCAGAACAAGTGATTGCTTCTTGGACTGTCTGTCCGCTGATAGCTGCAGTACTCTGTTCCTGAACTCATCACCGCCGCGTTCACCACTAAACCATGTCCTCAAGTGCCATATCCAAAAGTTGTTCGAACACTTTCAGGGATGGTAACTCCACCACTTCTCTGGGCAGTCTCTTACAATGCTTTACAATCCTTTTGGTGGAAAAAAATTCCTAAAGCTCCCTTGGTTCAACCTCAGGTCCATCTACTCTGGCCCTCTCATGCTGGCACTTGTTACTTTATTGGTAAGCCAAACCACATACCAGGGAAAGACAAGGAGAGGAGCATGAGGCATATGCCGAAGGGTTTTTTCTGCAGTTGAGGTCTGAGTTGAAATTAGTACTATTGCAAGATACAAGAATCCATTCCATAGTCTGAGTGCTGCTGCATGTTTCCTTAAGTACTGGGATTGAATAAAATCCTAGAATTAAGGTTGGAAAAGATCTCCAAGATCATCAAGTCCAGCCTTTGACTGAACACCACCTTGTAAACTAGACTATGGCACCAAGTGTCACATCCAGTCTTTTCTTGACCACTCCCAGTAATGGTGACTCCCCCACCACCTCTCTGGCTAGCCTGTTCCAATGTTTAACCACCATTTCAGTGAAGAAATTCTTCTTGATGTCCAACCTGAACCTCACCTGGTGCAGCTCGAGGCCATGCCCTCTTGTCCTGTCACTGATTGCGTGGGAGAAGAGACTGACCCCCATGTCACTATAACTTCCTCTCAGGCAGTGGTAGAGAGTGATAAGATCTCCCCTGAGCCTCCTTCACTCTGGGCTAAACACCCCGAGCTCCCTCAGCTGCTCCTCACAAGACTCACCCTCCAGACCCTTCCCCAGCTCTGTTGTCCTCTGGACTCACTCCAGCATCTCAGTGTCTTTGTTGTAGTGAGGGGCCCACAACTGGACACAGCACCTGAGGTGGTGCCTGGCCAGTGCTGAGTTCAGGGGGAGAACTAGCCCTGGTCCTGCTGGCCACGGTATTGCTGATACAGGCCAGGATGCCATTGGCCTACTTGGCCACCTGGGCACAGCTGGCTTGTGTTCAGCTGCTGTCAACCAGCACCCCCAGTTCCTTCCCCACTGGAGCATTCCAGCCACCCTTTCCCAAGCCTGTAGCACTTCATGAGCTGTGGGCTGCCAGCTTGTCCAGGAGAATGCTGTAGGAGACAGTGTCAAAGGCTTTACTGAAGTCCAGGTAGACAACATCCACATCCTTTCCCTTATCCAGTAGGTGAGTCACCGGGTCATAAAAGAAGATCATGTTAGCCAGGTGGGACCTGTTCTTAAACATGCAGGCTGGCCCTCCTCCCCTGGTTGTCCTGCATGTGCTGTGTGATCACACTCGAGATAATCTGATCCATAACCTGCCCCAGCACTGAGGTCAGGCTGACAGGCCTGTAGTTCCTCACATCCTCTTTCCAACTCTTCTTGCAAATGGGCATCGCATTTGCCAGCCTTTGATCATCTGAAACTTTTCCAGTTCCCCAGGACTGCTGATAAATGATGGAGAGTGGCTTGGCAGGCTCTTCTGCCAGCTCCCTCAGTACCCCTGGGTGAATAAACAAAAACAAAGACATTTTCCATGGTTTGGATATTCATAGCATTTCATCTGTGTGGATTCCATGACTAATAATTTTGAACCTCATGCCACGGTTACCGTCTTGGCAGTTGTTATGTAGGAAGTCATTCCCTCTGCTGCCTCTAGCCACTCATTTTTTGAAACTGTGACAAAGAAACGTATCTTTTGATACCCCACTGCCAAGCAGGTCATTAGTTCCAAGACTTTGTGAGGAGAGAAGTAATACGAGTGGTATGATAGTTTCAACATTGTGTTGTCAGTGAGTCAGGACAATAAAGGTGATCTTTGTAATCAGTTAAAAGACAATGAAGGAGAGAAAAGATACTCCTTTATCAATACTGGTAATTCATCTATTGCCTGTGAATAGCCTGTATTCCTGTTGAAATAAACAGATTTTGCAAAAAAATTAAGTGAAATTCAGTTTAATAACAGCTCCAGTGTGAAATTGTAAATTGTTAAGAGGTCAGAAATAGGATTCAGATTTGCACAAAGTTTACATTGTTGGTGGGCATGATGCTTTGAAAGAATTCAATGTCAATTTTAGGATGGACAGTCTAACACAGTAATAACATCGAAGCTAGATGCAATTTCTTAGAAATAAGTTTGATGTTTTTTTATGCAGTTTGTAGAGTACCATGCCTATTTTAAAGCCTTTAGTGTTTCACGTGTGTCCAATTCAAACTTTTTAGAAAAGATACTTGACTGCTAAAAGTACATCTATGAGAAACTTAGTATTTGAAAGAAAGAAAAATGAGCTTATTTTGTCTTTGCCCTGTATGTGTCATATAGGACTCTGTAGAATAGAGCTTTGGATATTTTGGGAGAACCTATGTGCATTAAATTAACATTTGCATTAAATCAGTGTCTTCCCTCTGCTGAGCCTTCCCCTAGGAAGTGTTGAAACACACCATCTGCCAGAAATGATCACTCTAAGTTTTCATGCTAATTAAAGTCTTAAAACAAAGTTGACGTTAATTTACGCTGGCTGTTTCACATTATACAGGATGTTTGTGAATATGTGCTGGCTTAATTTCTGTTTAGTAGCTCACTTTCCAGTAGCCATTTCATCTGCTTGTACTTGTAAAGACAGTTTTTGTTCAAATTCCATTCTTTGTCTATACAGACATTTAAAAAGTGGAGTCACTGATAAACAGTAGGGTTGCATTGTTCAAACTGGCTTGGAATGAAAATACTTTGTGCATTTCTCTAAATAATGTATAATGCCCTGGGTGCTTTGTTTTATCACTATTCATGAGAGGTTCTGACCTACCAGCTGGTCAGAATTTGATTTTTTTTTTCCTGTTTTTGAAGCTTTGTTTTTGAACTTTTAACTGTGTATGAATTTGAAGTGCAGAGTTGTAACTACAGAGCTAGAATTTTAATCTTTTCATCTTTGCTTCTGCTTTCATTTTCTGTTCTGAAGCCCAGTAAATTCCTGGCTATGCTGTAAGTCGTAATTGTGATTGTAGTTACAACACTACTTCGTTTTTATTGACTCAGCTACAAACTATTCATTTTTGTAGGTAGACAAGGCATAGCAGCTTTTTTTTTACTCTAGCAGGATCTCAAGCCTGAACTGTCCATATACAGCATTTGACATGGTTCAAGCATGTTAAAAAAGAAAAATTCAATCTGGTGGGTGTGGGGAGGAATGGAAGAAAAGACTTTGATTAGCTTAATTCTTTCACTAAGGAAATGGGCAGACCAGTAGCTCTAACATCTTCCAATGCTCCTTACTGCAAAAGATCAAAATGTGATAAATAACCTATAAACTGAAGTGTATTTTATAGACTGACCCTAATTATCTACATAGAGGTACAAAGAATACACTTCGTTTCTGCAGTTCTGAAAGTATGGTGTGTCTGACTGCATATTTAGCTAGACTTCAGCCTCTTAGTTTGAGTACTGGTCAGCAGACTTTTTTCCCTCTTGTTTTTCCATGTCAGCTATTTCAGATAAAGTGCTCTCATCTAGCAATGGACTTTGTATTGCTGTAGCAGAGAGTTATTCTAGAGCAGATTAGTTTATCTGGTTGTTTAGGATGTTCTGTTCTCTTCTGAATTTCTGATCTTCAAGGCTCTGCATGTTTGGCTGGATGATTCTCACATGCTTGTCTCATATAACTATCCAGGAAAGAAAAAAATGTTCAATTTTAGCCTTGACTGATACCACTGACATTAACAAAGTAACTTCAACAGCATAAAGCTAAGCAGGCTCGCTGTTCTCTACAGGACCTTGTACTTGGAGGGTAGTACATTTAAAAGTTGGCAAGGTGTTAGCGACTGAATTCTGGATTCCTAAAACTTTTCCTTTTCTCATAGTGGTATTGCTGCAACAGATAAGGCCCACTGAATTCATTGAATTGACAGTTGAATTATAAGGGGAAAGAGCTGGTAAGGCAGTACTTGGTGAGGAGCACATTATTCAGGAATTTGCTTTGTCCTTGTCAGAATTTGCATCCTGTTTTGCTTCTCCAGATGCTGCAAATTCTATTTTTCTTTGGGTTTTGAGAATGGGATGGATCAGGTATGTAGACAGCATTTATTTTGTTTGAACTAGTGATTTTGAAAACATTATTTGTTGGTAATTTTAGTTTTAATTTGTGTTACTTTTTTATATTAATACTGTTTGTACACGTATAGGATATGGTTAGGTGCAGTTTGAAAATCAAACTAAAAATAATTTTTAATCAATATTTTAATATATGAAGTAAAATAAGGATTTCTTATGTTTCCTGTGTGGAATAAAGTGAATAATAATGGGGCTTTTTTTGTTTATAGAATGCAGCGTAGTTTTCCAGGTATGAAAATATTTGCAAGATTCACAGGAAGAAGATCAATGCCTTTGGTTCCCTTTTAAATGTTAGGATAAGGTGGGGAGGAATTTTTATTAACCCACAAAATTTTGAAAGTAAAAATAGTTATTGTTTTGGTGTAATGCCTGAAATGACCTCTTAGTATGAGTTTTGTTTTTAAAAAAAATGGAACCCAACTCTTTCTGAGTTTGTGGTTGTGTTTTTTTAGTAAGAGTAACACAGGTGTGTTGAATTTGGGGCTACTGAATATCTCATTGACTTCTTCCATGCATAGGCTTTTCAAAAGGAAGAATTCCTTAGATGGTGCCAGTACTTCATGCTTTTTGTCACAGATTTTCCCATCCTTTCTCTTGATGTGTCCTATTCACATGTGCACCTGCGGATCTGACCTCTGCTGTCTCAGAAGTGAAGCAGAGCTACCCACTAAAGCTGGTAGATGTTTGTGGTGGAAGGAATGCTGTGTTGTACAAGCAGAGAATAACTAATGTTATCTGCTTACATTCAGTATCAAATCCTCTTATCCTTTAACTCTAGGGGTTGTTTCTGTGTTGGCTTTTCTACCTTTTATTTTTAGCCCCTCTGTCTGTTGTTGGGTTCAGATTCTTCTGTTGTGAAGTTCTACTTCACCCCTTTGTTCCCATTTGATGCTGACATCCTCTTCCCTTGCTTGGTGGACATAGATCTGCAGAACCAATGCTTCATTTCTTGATTTTTATGAGGATTTTGGAAAACTGGCTAAAGGGGGCAATTATTGGAAGTCTGCCCATGTGGGATCTTGGGAGAGGGAAATCAGGAAAAACAGGACAAAATGTCTCAAAAAGAGAGACCATCTCCCCAGTAATAGAGATGAATTAAATCACAATCCTTCACCTTCCGAGCAGAGGAACTGAAGTGTCTTAGGGGATGAATGCAGTTGTATCATTGTTTGAAATTAATTGTGGGATCATGACCTTATTGTTAATGAATGACTTGCCAGGTAAACTTGAGCCCAAATCCCTCAAAGCCCATATCAAAATTAGTCAGTGTTATTTTTCAAAAACTTCCTGAAAACTTCTATTTTTTCTGGCTGTTTCTTCTTTGAGCAGAGAACACTGTATGTAGTGGAAAGTTTCTTGAATTACTCCTTCCATCACACCCAAAGTTCCTTTCCTAGCTCTGCTGTTCTCTTGTCTCTTTCATAGATGTAATGGAATGCCCTATTTACTTGCACCAAGCGTTCTATTGCTTCCTCATCTTGCCATATGTGACTGTTTATTTTCCTTTCTGTCCCTTTTATGCTCTAAATAATATTTAAATATTACTTAGGGGAGTATATTCCTGATGCTTACTTGCAATATCCTATGCAAAGAGGCATCTGATGCAACAAGTGTTTTAAATTGGGCTAAGGGAACAGACAGGAAGGACAATTCTTCCTCCCACTATCGTCTTTTTCAGTGCTAAAGCAAAGTATTAGCATTCCTATGCTTCAGTCCAAATACACATTCCTGAAAGAGGTATTAGCCAGGTGAAAAACCATACTTTGTGAATAAACTGCACCTAGATTTAGATGAATTTCAGATTAGTTAATGGAGACTGTGATTCTACTGAACTTGGTGGTTTTTTGGAATATGTGTATTCATTTTGTAAGGTTATGTTGATTTTGAACACTTAAAATTTTGTGCCGCTGGATTTGGAATAACTGCACAGCAAGTAAAACACTGACTTAAAGAGTTGCCAGCTGAGAAAGTAGCTCAACCAGCAACAGAACACATATAAACAAGTTTGTAATAACTGTGTCTGTATTGAATAAGGAATAGTCTTGCTGCCCAACCCCTACTTTCACAGAATAGGTCTTGGGATAAAAGATATAAGAAGGGCTTTGAAGGACAGTTTTGTCTATGGTAATTCTAAATGTTAAAGAAAATAGAGGAAAAAGAATGGAGGTGCCTAGTCTGAGCTTTTGAAGAGGTTGTAGAGACTGTTACTCTGTGTAGTGCAGAAACAGAAATTCATTTGGAAAAGGTAGAAAAAAGGGTGTAGATTTTTCTGCTGCAATAGGTAAACTGGAGCAAGTTGGAGGGATGCAGATTGAAATCTTAAAAGTAAATGGCTGAAACATTCTCTCTGGTGGGACATTCTGAACAAATAGGAGTAAGTTGAGATTTCGTTTAATTCAAGGAAAAGTTCATTGCATCTTCTCTTGATTTTTAATTGCTGAAGAGCCCCTACTGTTCTTGTGCGAACTGCAGGTCATTCCCCAGTTAGTCATAGCAGTTTGCACTTGTTTCCACTGGTGTTTGAGTGAGTCATGTCCATGGTGCTGTGCAGCTGTAGACAGAAGGGTGGAATGCCCTTAGGAATGTACTAGCAGTGCGTGTGTGAAGCAGAAGCTGCTGGGGGATAAAATCAGTGGATCTTTTACTCTAGTTTACAGTACAAATAACATCAGTCTGCACTACATATACCGAAACATGTCATGTCCAGCATGCTCAAACTTGCACCTTCCTACTTAAGTAGCATATATTTCAAAAAGATACAGAGATGGAGAGATTTCAAAGACACAAATTGAAGAAAGCATTTTTTATCCTGTCTGGTTTTATAGCCATTCAACAGCTTGGTACATTTTCAGGGTTTCAGGCTCCCTTCAAGCCTTTATTGTCTTTGCTCTGATTTGGCATTGGCACAACTGGTGTTGAACTATTGAGAAGATAGTTCTCATGGCTTCTCTTTCAATGGGGGAGAAAGGAGATGCTTTTAAAAATGTCCTGAGTATGGTTTGCTTTTCTGTTATTCGTGGGATTTGTGGAAGCAGGTAGAGAGGTCAGGCAGACAGGCTCCAAGATGGCGAAGAGAGCACTTTATTTACAAGAAGTTCCTTTTATACACAGTAATAAACAATTGTCTATTGGCCAAAGACAATCCACCCCTAAAGACCTATTGGTTATGGCTTGTACACCTCTAACACTAAACACAGAGATTAAGAAAGTACAGTTTATCTATATTCTCCATGAGAGAGAAAGAAAATCCTAGGACACTGCAACTACACCTGAGCAAAAGTCACTTTAGAATAAATGAACAAACATATTTTCATACATCAAATACTGGCAATGTGTCCCAATGTTTTTCCCACAAGTACATTTATAAAAGTGTGAAGTAGTACAAAGCTTCTCCAGAGCCACTCAGCATTTTCCACCACTGTAAAAATATTTATATAGGAGCTGAATGATAGTGAGGATTTGGGCATCTTGATGATACTGTTGTGTCCACAGTTAAGTTTTGTTAAAGTTATCACAGCTAATTTATAATTGTAGCTGATTTGTCTGTGAGGATGCCACAAGGGCCTGAAAAAAGCAAATACTTAATGTGGCTTAGTGTGTCAAGGTCTGCATGTTGCAGGATTTTTTATAGCACCAGTGATGAGGAGGTAATGTACAATGTTAGAAAGGTGGAGGTTTTCATAGAATCAACAGCTAAAGACTACAGGATATCTGCTTAAAGATTTTTTTATTGAAGCAGTCCTATAAAGAAGTATTGGACAAACCTCAGAGTTTGAAAAACAGATTATGTCAGAGTTACTGAGATTCTGGTATTCTCCAGCACCTGCTGAACTGAATCCTGGATGTTGGTGTTGAATGTCAGGATTCAGCTTTTTAATTAACACCAGTGATTGTGAGTACATAAGAATTTTATCAAGTATTTTAGAAGAGTGAGTTGTTACCAGGATGTTAAAGTTTTCTTTACCGAATTATCATGTTTGGTTGCTCATTGTCTTCAAATCCTTGCAGGATTTGAAGTTGGCAGTATGGCAGTATTTAGTTTGTCACACCAGAAGTATGATTCAAGTTGTTTATAGTGATTGTTTTCTTTATTTTAACCAGTGACTGTTGACAGTGGCAACTTCAAAAGGGCTTTTTTTTTTAAATGTTTTAAATCTTCCCACACATTTGACTGTCATTTAGAGGTATTGGGAAGTGGAAAAATAGCATCCACTAACATCTGAATTCCGTTCCCTTTTCTCATCTCAGTCAGCTCTAGTTATATCTTGAAAGGGTCCTCATAGAACGATCATTCCCATTTTCTGAGAAGTTTCATTGGTTCTCACAGTGATCAAATGTATCTGTAGTTGCTCATAGACAGTCAGTTTTAGCCAGTATGACACCAAACTCTTCACTGTTGCAACAAATGCTGCTGTGGGGAGAAGAAGAGGGAAGCAAAAGAACAACTTCACATTTTCTGTTGTCTTGCCTTCATCTTTTTCTGGAGTTGCTGAAGCTCCACATCTGAATTGCAAGCTCTGTGTATTCTCTTGGCAATATCAGCAAGAAACCCGTACATGAAAAAAAAAGCACATAAGAATCTTGAAGCTGGGCTGAAAAGAAATTGAGATCATTTCCAAGGACTGCTCGGGAGAGATTAAAGGGTTGCATGTCTGCAAGACCAGCCAGCATTGGAAAAGGTTGTCAGACGTCGGTCCCTAGAGAGAATGTGCTTTGGGCTAGGAAATCATGAGGGTTAGGACTGTGATGTTTTCTTTTAGTGATCAGGTGTTAGTGGAGGAGTGTTTATGCTGCCACAGCTTCCACGCAGACCTTGTGCATGTGGAGGAGGGTCAACAGAGGATTTATGCTACTCAGGAGAATGGCTTAATTATGTGTAGGAAGTCAGGTGCTTTTTTTCTTCTTTTTTGTTCCTGTGAGCAAAACCATGCTGGATTTTGTTTCATCATGAAATTCGGTGTTAGCACAAGGTAGCAGTAGTATGAATACCCAAAATAGATGTGGGAGTGTGTTTGCATCCCTCTCTTAAATTCCTTTCTGTGTCTGAATGAGTACGGAAAAAGCACGAAGCCAGTACTGTGTGTTCTGCTGCATACTCAGCTCAGCTTGAGGTGTTCTGAAAAGTTCTCTATTTCCAGTGCCATCATTCTGTATTAAATATGCTTTTTATCTGAATGGAATTAAGTCTTATTAGGAAGCAAAAATGTGTAATAAAATCCAATCTGTGAACTCACAGTTTACACAGGACTGGTTGACTTATGTGCAGACTCAAATACATAAATGTTGTAGGTAAACAGGTGCAAATGAATATAGCCGTAACTTGAGGCTTATTATGAAAATAAACATCAGCATTACCTGAGAGGTAATAAAATCTGATGAAAGATAAGAATTTGATTATTGAAACAAGCCTTCAGTTAAATTGATTTTGAGGGATGGCAGAACCTGCCATTATCTTTCATCTGATCTGTTAGTTATCAGAAAGTATTAATTTTTTTTCTGCAGATCATCTAATATAATAAGCAAAAATGTGGGTTCACCATTTTTTATTAATATTGTCTTTGAGAGTGAAAATGGAAAAGAAAAATATGTTTTATGTTTCTCTGAACTTCATGACATTATAGACTTCTTTCACTGGGAGCACATGGCAGAAAGAAACACATCATTGCTAGCAGAGAGCTGAGATTCAGGAGTTAGTTTTATTTGGGTGCCTTCTAATTATTTGGGCTAACTGCTCAATCAGGTTTTCTGCACGTAATGTGACAGTATTGTGGTGGAATCAAATGAAAGGAAAACACAGTAGTTATTCAGTAAAGATCTGTAAAACTAGTTACTACACATCAATGGAAGTTACTATTCCTTGAAAATAACTTTAAAAAATTTGCATAAAGATGAAGACTTAGATAACAAGGGAAGATGAGGAGAGAGAGTAGACCTGCTTGGAGACAGATATGTGAGATGAATAGGGCTCCAGCATAAACATCTTTCTATATGACTTATGGTGAATTACAGGGTTTTGTACATTTTATTGTGGGACAGCTTACCAGGTAAAATATTATTGTGAAAATACTTGTTACACCATCCATTTCTGTATTAGTTTGAAAACAAACCAGTGGGAGATCGCAAGTCAGGATTAAAATTTAATAGGAAAATTAAAAATAAGTGTAATAATATAAGGAAAAAGCACTGACAAAGTGCCGACCTGACACCCTGTTAGGGTGGTGGGAGCAGTCCAAATGAAGTGGTCCAGTTGAAGCGGTGATCCTGTGGAAGGTCTGCTCTCCTCCTGACGTTCCAGTGGTAGCTCTTGTCCTCTGGGAACCCAGCAGACAGGGCTCCCTTGGGCAGTTCGAGGCCAGGTTATATCCTGGTGGGAATGCTTGGATTCTCCCTCTTGGGTGGAGCATCTCCCAGTAGGATGAGGTAAGTCCATGAGTCCTGTGGTGGGTTCTTGATGGTCCATTGTTATCAGGGGTGAGTCAAAGCAGGAGATAACAGCTACTGCCCCACAGCTGGTGGTAATAGAATACTTCCATACATCTCTGTTGTAACCTAGGACAATTTCCCAAAGCCAAACATTTTCAAGGCCTTTTTCTCATGTGGATGCTGAAAGAAATGTAGGTCACTTCTTTCTCCACTCTCTTCTGGATTTCCTGCTTCATATACCAGTGAATAAACTGTTTTGTCTTAAAGCTTTTCTACCTCTTTCATTTTGCTTTTGCCTGATCTGTCCTAAAGATCATTTGCTTTATACCAGAAGGTGGGAACAGTGGAGTCTGTAGGAAGGCTGGTCTGCAGGAGTGGAGGTTGTAAGTGCAGACCATAGCAAAACACGCTCGCTGCCGGAGTGAGCAGGTTTGTTCTTTTGGAGTGTGTTGCACGTGCAGGGCTGGTAGACCCTTTGTCCTGAAAGATTCCATGGGAAAGTTAAAAACTAAACTGCAAAGTTTTTCAGGAACATTTGGTAGCTTAAATAGGAAAACATAAAGGCAAAGAAATAAATTAAAAAGCCATTGGGAGAGTTCTCTTTTAAATTTATTTCAAATATTTTAGGTGGCAAGTAAGTACTTCTGCCATCTGTTGAAATTTCAACATTGTTTTTGATTTGCTTAAAATAGTATAATTAATTTTATTCCCTAAATTAATTACTATTGGCTCCACTACCTGTACTAGAAGAAGAAATCAGTGATTTATGTATTTGTTAAAAATTAGATAGCATAAGCCATCAAGCTCTAACACACAGCTTTTAACAAGGATTTTAATGTGACCTAGTAGCTTATTGCTCATGTGAATGCATCTCTGCAGTATGAGGTTATATGTGGACTCACCTTTTTTTCTTTTGTTTGTTTTTCTCTCTATCCTTTTTCTCCTGGTACCATTCTCTTACAGGGATCAGAATATTCTGGATCCTACACTGGAATATGTTAAGGTAAGGTACTGTTTCTTACTTTCAAAATATTTTATTTGGTATATACCCAGCATTGACAGAGCATTTCCAGTCATTTGTAGGTAAATAGTGCAACTGTCTATCTTTTGGTACAGAGAAACTAATTATACGTGTCAGACTATTTTCTAAAGGCTTCAGTGAAACACTTGTGGCCATTGTACTTTGAGTGTAGGTTGCATTTTTATGCTGGGGCTTCTTTACAGTTACATGGCAGCCTAAATTCTTGCTTTTGTTAGCAGATTAAAAGAAGCTGTATTTTTTTTGCTTATGGATTTCTGGGGAAGTAAAGAAGCACATCTGAAAATATCATTAAAATATCAAATTTAGGTTTACAGTTTCAGTACTATACTTACTAAAATTACAGTTAAAAATTCACTTCTGGTCCAAAAAGTAATTGGAATCCTGGAAAAGTTGTGAGTTCTGTTTTCCTTTTTACCAGAACAGTGTGTGTATTTTGTTGGAGTAAATAAAAAGTACTCTGGAGCATTCATAAGTTCTATTCAAAAGTCAATCCCAGACTGGCAATGTAGAGACTTTGGAAGAAGCCTTAGGGATGTGATTCTGTATTGGGAGTCTTTTGTAAGGCTGTAATTTTTACTGAATTAGTACCTTTCAATATGTTTTGTTTAAGTTAATATCATTCCTCAGAACCTTGCAAAAATGTGTCTTACATGTCATGTCTCTCAACAATGGGCTTCTCTAATTGTTGGGTTTTGTTCTCTGTCTTTTTGAAGACTGTTTTCTGAGAAGTGTCAGATAAATTCAGGTTACCTTTAACATAGGATATATCGATAGCTATTAATGTGAACAACCTGAATTTCTCAGACACTTGAATTTCTGCTGTAGGTTAGAGGTTCAGGTGAGGAGACTGAGGAGAACCAGTTCAACTGGGTTTTGCTGCTAGGATTCCCCCTATGGATGCTCACAGTTGAGGGAAATGGAGATGTGCCAAGGTTAGGGTTCAGGTTGACTGAAGAAGTAAACTAGGAGATTGCAAGGCAGTGTTGAGAGGGGATTGTCAAAGGAATTGTCTGAAAGTGTGATGCAGTCCTCTGCTGGACTTTCTGCCTAGGGTTGGGGTAGATGTAGGAATTAGGGGTTTTGATGAAGAGAAGGGGAAGAGCAGAACACCAAGGTCCCTGGAAAAGTGGCTGCCCCAGGACTCTCAGAACAGGCAGGTAGGTAGTTCAGTGTTCGAGGTCCCTGGCCTCAAATCCCAGCCTGAAGTTGGGGTATAGTGAAGTAGAGAAGAGAAAGGCCAAAAGCCTTCTCAGGAGCGCTGTGGAAGAGGTGATGCCAGAGGCAACAAAGTGGTGGACATGTTAATTGCTGTAATTAATTTATTGTGTATCTCGCACTGTGCTGTGCCGAGTATGCTATTACAGTTTTAATAATGTGACT
This sequence comes from Pardalotus punctatus, assembly GCA_013400915.1. Classification (NCBI taxonomy): domain Eukaryota; kingdom Metazoa; phylum Chordata; class Aves; order Passeriformes; family Pardalotidae; genus Pardalotus; species Pardalotus punctatus. The sequence goes on along the minus strand of VZTX01008834.1, from coordinate 221,443 downwards.
AAGTAGAAGGCAGACTTATCATGTGCCAGTTCATCAATATGTGTGTCTTGTCTTGTTGCAGCAAGTTCTGTATTATAAGTGTGGTTTCTGATCTTTTCAACTTTTCTAGTAGGAGCTTGTCTTGGACTCTCGTCAATAGCAGTGGTGCTAAGCTTAGTTATTAAAACTTTGATGTTGAGGAGGAAAGCCTGGGGAAAAGAGACTTATGAGGGAGAATACAAGGGTTACCAATCCCTTCTCTTCCCCTTCCTTTTTCAGTTTTTCCTGTCTGTATCCCTACCTGTAGTGAACTGTGAGTTTGGATCCTAGTTCAATATATTGAACTATATTTCAATATTGAACTGTATTATAACAGGAGTTCTAGACAAGAAATCTCAAACCACAACTTTGAAAAATATACAGAAATTGCTTTCTAATAAATATAACTCCCCAAACAAAACTGATTCCAGAAATATGTTTACACAGAAATCCATCATAAATAAGTAAAGGAGGTCTCTCATCAGTAATTCATTTATCAGTTAACTCTAAGTGTAAAAGTTGTGGGTGAATTCCTACAAACAGGGTCTTGGACCCCCTTTATTGACTTAAGTTTTTTAGCAAGTATGTGCTCATTGTCTTTTATAACTTACCCTATGGTAACTGTTATATTAATGTTTATAAATTTTCCAGATTCTCAAATACATTATGGTGGCAGTGTTAAGTCAGGTATAAACTGCAGAACACTAACCTTCTCAAGCTGAAAATATAGATTTCTGTAGCATTGCCACCATTGTCATTTGCATAAGCGTCCTTTGGTATATAATCTCTACGTATGTAGTTGGAACAAGCAGGTAGGCTTTGACAGATGTTGGTTAAGTGGTGAAAAAAATACCTTTACATGAGAAAGAGATAGAGATAGAAAAGAGGGAGAAAACAAAAAGAGCACTTTTGGGAATCATATTTTGCTGATTCAGGATATGAAAGTTCTGAGCAACAGATTTATATTTCTGGTGCACAGGAAAATATAGTTAGTATTGTCTCTCAACAGAGAAGTGTTGATTTACTGACTGAAAACACATCATACATGCTTCATACTCAAGTTTATATGTATCACTCATACATAAAAAAGAACACTGGAACTAATCGTACGTTGTAATTGTCAAGTCTTGATACTGATGCTTTTTTCTCTTGTGTTGCTGTTCAGGCTGTAAAGAAAAGAGAGACTTTGGATTAATTTGCCCCGAAGGAATTGCATTACTTTGAAAGTAATGTGTGGCACAAATTTAAGTTGTGTGTGGTAGGGCAGTTTGGCTGCTGGCAATTCTATCCATGAGTTACAGTCCCAAGCAAATTGTAGGGTGTCAGGGCCCTCAAGGCACTAATTGTTCTCAAGTGTCCTGGCCAGCCTCAGGTGGGACCTCCACGCACACCCAGTGAGCAAGGGCTGCACCAGGTTGGGGCGTTCAGACCCTGCTGCAGTTGTTCCGTGGCTGTGCCTGCTCCTGGTCCTGTTTCCCAAGTGCTGTGTGGAAAGCCCAGGACAGACTTTATGCCTGGCCTGTTACGTCTCTTGCCTGAGGCTGTCTGGAATGAGATAGGACCTGTTGGTATCATCACCCTGCTCACCTTGGCTGGCTCTGGGTGCTGTGGGGCTGCACCTTGCTGTGAGCATGTTGCCATCCCTGTGCTCCCCGATCACTGTCCTACAGGGAGCAGCCCCACTCCTATTGCTCCCTGACACACTAATTGGGGGTGGCTATTTTGAAAGATTCAGATAGGTGCCATTCTCAAAATTGATCCACTTTATCAGGCTGCACAGTCATACCTATTCTCCTTTAAGACAAGCAGCTAGTCTTAAACTAGCTAAATTTAAAAAGTAATTTTACAAAAAGACCTGGGCACAGAGCTGACCCTGCAGCTTCACAGTTGCAAATCAGCGCTGTTTCTTCAGTGGTGCAAACATGCCACTGGAGCTTCTTGTGAGTCCCATAAGAAAGATAATTAATACTTGTTTAGAACATGCTCCTGCTGGGGAGTGATTAACATCTCTTCAGAACTGGACTGTGCTATAAATAGAATGTGGAGAATTCACTTGGGCTTGAGGAAGAGTAACTCAGTTTAGTGTGCTGGTTCAGCGTGCTGGTTTTGGTTGCGTGCTGGTTCACAGTGAGAAGAATATCGTCATGTCTGTTGTGGCCATAGTGACTACGAGCAGATAGACCGATGGGAAACTTTGAAGCTGAGTGTAGCAATTAGCTTTTTAACAAACCTTTCCTTGCTGAAATCTGGTGACTGAAAGTAATATAAATAAATTCTTGTATTCAGAAATGCTCTGAACAGAGGAAAGGCAAAACAAATTGGTTTTTCCCTGCTGTTTTATTCTGCTCAAAATACAAGACAGAAAACACTAATTATAAAATTAATCTTTTTTAAGAGAATGTTCTCTATAGATAAACTGTGGTTTCTAATCCTTTAATCTAAACTACATTGCTCACAAGTTGCAGTTTACTACGTCTTGAATATTGATGTATGAGTTCATTCAGTATATAAAGAGAGCTAATTATGCAAAAGCAAGTTCTAAGGGGGGGGGGGGAAGTGCTGATTTGCTAAAGTCTGAATATACTGAAGTGTCCATATGGCTTCAACTCTTCCTTTGTATTCACAGTGCTGCTGAAACCATGGTCACAGTTAAATGGCTCTTTCAAAAAAAACCTTTTGTGGTGGAAGTGAAAACAGGCCAGACTGCTTTGAGTCGGGCTGCTACCCAAGTCATGAAAGAGATTTAGGGACACAATAGCACGTTGTACATTCTGTGAGATTTTTACAAGTTTTATGAACCAAATAATAGATCCATTGGTAGTCTCTGCAGGTTCTTCCCACACCCTGATTCTGCATAGCCACAGAACAGACTCCTGCAGCAGGGGAGAAAGAATCAAGGGCTGGCAGATTTGAGTGTGTCAGAGAACTTTTTGTGAGTCATTTGATCAAATTCATGTGAACTAAAGATAGCTTTCTGTCACATTCTTATTCACTATAAATACTTTAGGATCTTTTTATAGTGTGTGCTGTAATCATTGAAGCTATATCAGGGTAAAAAGAAAAAGATTTCTCTGCTCCTTTCATGGAAACCTTTCAAGCATTTCCTGTGGAAATAATGCTTAATAATTACAGAAATATATATCAGCAATGAGTTGATAAATATTACTATGGCCTGAGGTTTTGGAGTTGTATTTTATTCCATAGTGGAAAAATTACAAAATTTATGACTGATTGTCTGCTCAGCATGGTCATGAGGGAAGTTTATATTTAGATTCAGGCTTGAAAAAACTGTTGCTGGTGTAAGGAAGTTACAGCTGCAGAAAAAGAGTCTCTTGTAAAGTTGTGTTGAAGGATTCTTGTTTGTCTCAGCCCAACAGTGTTAATTTTTCTCCTGATTTTTACTCTTCCTTGATTTTGTTAGAAAGCTAGCTGTCATAGAAATTACTGTCATTCATCATGGCTTTGATTAGTGCAACTGAAAATAAAATTTCAATGACATTCCATTGTGTTGATCATTATCTATAGCTTTGCAAGATAGGGACAATATTTTGTGGGTTTAATTCAACTTCAGGGAGCTTAGATCAGTTTATGAGATTTATTGATGCACAGTTTGTATGGTGAATTGCACAAATTCATAATATTGTGGGTGCCAATCCAATATATGCATGGGTGTTTGACTCTCACCGTTCTGCTGGCTGTGCCAAGGAGATACTATGGTAAGAGGGTGACCAAAAGTAAAGTTCGTATGTGTGTATGTATATTTAGGAAAGTTTAGAAAAATATCTGTGTTAGCATAAAAAGTAGCCACAGTTTGGGAAACAATTTTTCCTGATGACAGTGAAATTTCCTTGCAAGCAGCCTTTTTTTGACATGGAAATATATTAGAGAAATCCCCAGCTCACTGGAGAATTTGCCAACTCCAGTGTATTCCTGTGCATGCTGCGTATCGCACTCCTGCAGGGACTCGCCTGTTGCGATGCGAGCTGGGACTTGTGAGCAGAAAGTTTGTCGGGTTTCTGCGTTGTCTGACAGCATTAAGTATCAGAGCTGGGAGGAATGCCTGACACTGAGGCACCACATGATCAGGAGGTTCTTTTTGAGTCTGTAGGGTGGTTTGGGGACTTCTTTTCCATGCTTTTTGCAACTGCAGCAAGGGTAACAATATCACAGAAGGTGGAATGTGTTTTGTTGAGGAGAAAAGGAGTATGCCCATGTGGCGGAGTTGGACTTTACACACCTCTGTCATTGTGGATTTGTCATCCAACACAACGATCATCAGTGATGTCAGTAAGGCTTCAGTCAGAGGTATCTCCTTTATTTTTCATGTTTCTCTACTTAACAGGAACAGAAGCTTCCCAAATATCATTCTACAGCAGTTGCCTCTTGTATGTAAGCTGTGTAATTCAGACATAGAAAATTCTGTTAGAGCCAGTCTAATGTTAAATGCATGGAATTACCCGTCGCAATGGAAACCTTCGGCTTGAGTCTTGATGAGGGGTTGCTGGTTGTGCACTGCCCTCTGCTGGAAAAGAAACACTTGGCTGGATATTTTTAATCGAGTCATGGTTATTCAAATCACACGTTTCATAATAATTTCATTGTAACTCTTGTAGGAGCCTGACTGTTGGAAGTTGGTTGCTTTTTTCTCAAGAGACACAGAATGGGGGGTAATTTTTCCCCTCCTCCCTGTCATTATAGAAGTAGGTCCTAGAGGGAACTTGAGAAATTTTTTTTGTCAGGGTGTCCCTGAGATTGTTAGAATAGATGTTCTGATTTGTCCCAAACTTCCAACAAAAGAAATTTCCTGTCATTCCGAGATAATCTGCTCTACCTCCCAAACTAGGTTAGGCTGATGATCTTTTAATTGTTATTGTGGAAAAGTTTGTCCTAAATTGTGGTATTTTGCACATAGAGGTTTGGGGTTTGGTTTTCTGGGGGTTTGAGGGCTTTTTTGTCCATCTGTCTTCTATTCATTACCTATATTTAATTTAATAGTGGGATAAGTTTGGGCTGTTGCAGTAAGTTGGACAAAGTATCTTGTATTTTACTTAGAGTCCCTTTCTGTTGATAGTAAAATTTCAGGGAGTAGACTGGTTTTTTCAGCCTTATACCAGGCTTGTTTCTTACAATGTCTGCCCTACTCTACTTAAATGGGGCAGCTATTTATTTAAGTATATATGATAATTATTCCTAAAAGCTTTCATCAGCCCAGGAAAAGATTAAAAAAGACATAAGAATTTACATATGTAGTTGAAATTCAGCAGCTCTCAACTATTTAATTCCCCTGAAATCATGGTGAGAATCTTACCCTGTTCATTTGGAGTTAAAGAAAACTTATCTTATTTGATAGAATGCAGTTATTCATAATTAGTGATGGAATCTAACACCCAAGTTTCAGTATTTTCTCATGTTGAATTTTGTTTAACCAACAGGCTAATCTCCAAAAATAAGGTTGAGTCAGCAGTTCTCTAATCTATTGGATGCAAAGTGATTAATAAAATGTACACTGGTGTTTGCAGTAAATTATGCAGAAAGTATGATTCTACAGCTCTGCAAGACAATGCACTTTCAGTCTACTGTCCTAATTCGTGTTTCCCTAGGAGAGTGAATCCCAAGTTAGCCTGTTTCTGTTTGGAGCTTTTTGTTCTTTACCAGCACCCAGTTCCTGAATGGCCTGATTAGCTCTAAGATCTGCATTTTTCTGTGGTTGGTGGGGTTTGTGGGGTTTTTTTTGGTTGGTTGAGGTTTTTGGTTTTTTTTGGGTCAGGAGCCAAGGGGAGTTAATGTACTGTGAGGAGGAATTTTTTTTCTTTGGGAATTATAATCCTTATATTAATTGAGTTAAGTGGATAGTGGCTTTCTAATTATTCTGGCCTTCACTGTGAAGTCTTTTAGCAGTACATTCCCCTCTCCTGATGCTGAAATGGAGTTTAGGGTACTTAGCTTATTTGGATCATCATCTGTAATGCTGAGGGTCCTTTGGTACATGTAAAATGCTGATAATTCTTAGAGCAGCAAGCATTCTCTCTTTGAATGTTAATGGTTAATCTTACATGTTATCCTACCATGGGTTTGACCCAGTTAATATCTGTGTTCTGCTTCCTCTGTTATTACTCATTAACTTTCAAATGATGTCTGGTCTGGAATCATCAAAAGCCACTGCATGCACTGAGTTTGCACTGAGCTTTGAGTTGAAAACTATAAAATCACTTTGCTCTCATTTCCTTGGCACCACTAGTAATGCTAGTGGTAGTAGCTACTTAGTTGACCTTTTCAATACCTTTGTTAGAGGATCAGTAACTACTATCAGGTCTCATTTACAGATGAGAAACATCAGCTGGAAAGGTCTGAATCTGAAACACGGGATAGAAGCAGTACAAACCCCAGGTCTTATTTTATCTCTAGTGATCTCGTGAAACTTGGATTTAAATGAATTACCTGTTTTCTCCAAAATATTAATCCCGGTGGCTCTCAAATGCTGAAAGTTATCCCAGAATCACAGAATGGTTTGGGTTGGCAGGGACCTCAAAAGATACCCAGTTACAACGCCCTGCTTTGTGCCGGGGCGCCTTTATTAGACCAGCTTTCTCAGGGTCCCATCCAACCTGGCCTTCTGATAATACACCCAAGTCAAAATGTCCCTGTCAGTGAAAGCAAATATGGGTACCTGGTGATGTGCATTTACTTTTCAAAGAAAGGAGGGGGCAAAAAAGGGGCTGTTTTTTACTTTTTGAAGCTGGACTAATAGCAGAAGCTGTCAGGGACATGAAAACGTTTGTATTTAACTCCATGCAGCGCCTTGCTGTTGATCTTTAAATGCCTGTAAGCACACGAGCCACAAGGGGGAGTGAGTATAACGTGTGGAAAGCAGATGGCGACGACGATGATTTTTCTTATTAAGCATTTTGGGTCCTCTTACTGATAAAGCCTAGGGAGTTAAAGCTCCTAATCTCTCAGAGCTGTGTTTACAGATAATAATTAGAGTAAGACTGGTACACTGTGTACATTTGTCTTGCCTCTTTTTGGAGACACTGAGACACAGTTTAGCTTGTGGAGAGGGCAGCAGGAGCATTGGGACATTTCAGTTGGGATACCACCTCCTGATATGTGCTGTCAAAGGAGCAGGTTGGCCTGACGTTTTTGTGTATTGGATACTTCTAGAAAATAAACATCTACACAAATAATGGAGTATAATGTTATGTTGGCTGTCTAGAATACTTAAGGTCATTCGCCTCCATGTGCTCAAATCCTTTTGTTAGTAAAATGTTGAAAGGGTGGTAAAGGCTTTTGAAAATCTGAGCTCTGACTGAACCCAAGTGACTAAATTTTCTTTTTGAGTGCTACACATCCAAAATACCCATCCTTTGTATAAAAGGGAAGTGTTTTAGGGTATTCAGGAGTTTTAGATAATTAGCAGATATTTTTAAGGCATCCACTTAACTCTGGTGAAGTAACACATTTTTTTCATCTTTCCATTATATTTAGAATTGCTTTAAATCACACACAAACAAACTCTTTACTTCGCGGGACTGGAGAGACTTTCAAAAACAGAAGTCTAAAGTTAACAATTGTCTTAATGTGTTCTTTTTATGTCCAAGACAGCTCTGGTATGCTGACCAGCAAAGCTAGTCAGACTAGTGACAGCCAAGTCAGCAGGAAAGACAAGAAGGTATTAGCCATAAACTGTGAACTAATTCCGAATGAAAAGGAAATTCATGCCTTTTCTTTCTTCTTTTTTTCCCAACCCAAGGAACAAACTGAGGGAAAAGTAGGTGAGCCATTACAGTATTTCATGTTTGTACATGAGTTGGCAGACAGTAGGTGGAGCTCAAGAATACGTAGGCCAGTTTTTGGTAGGACCGATAAAAGCTGCTGGTGGATTCATAATAGGAAGTTGTCTAGTAGGAAAGTCAGACCTACTGCCAGATGACTTTTAAAAAAGTTTATCTTCTATAACTAAAACATATAAATATCAAAGGTATTTGGATGTGTTAGAGTGCAAATGAGGACCTAGTAGGAAGCTCATAAGCAGGTTGGGCATTTATTTCTTGTACCTGCCAATGTGAGTTTTCATATGAGGCAGGTTTTCAAAGAAATTTATTCAAGCAGCAGTGTAAACTAAATAGATGAAAATTCTGTTTTCTCATTATTCCTGTGCAACGGCAACGTGTTTCTGAGACTGCCTCACGGAACCACGACAGAAAGGAGGAAGAAATTATGCTGACCTCTCCCACACCACACCTTGCAATGCAAACAAGGGTAATTACAGCTGCAGCTCTACCTGTTGATTTATGATCAGAAGCTGCACCAACAACAGCATGTAGGAAGTGAGGTTATCCAAGAGAACATGAAAGAGTCAGTTCTTTTGAAAATTGAGACAGGAATGGTTAGGACATGAACTAGGAGATGGGACTTACTGTGCCTGTAATTCTAATTTGAGTTAGGAACAAATAAAAGAAAGCTTTCTGACAGTGTTGCCATCCCCTTTCTTCCACTTATTCTGCACTTTGAGAAGTGTTCAGCTGTAAAGTTGGGCACTACCTGTATTTGGAGGCATCCCCCCAGAGCTTTGTTAGAGATTGTGTGCCATGTCTGAAGGACTTATTGCTAAAACCACCTTGGAGTGGGCATTGTGAAGATGTTTGTGTGGACAAATTATTCATCAGTTGTCCCCTGTTGCCTGACTTTTTCTTCCTTTAAAAAGAACAAATAACTAGTTATGGCAAAAACTCTTAACGTATTAAATGAAAAATGTTTCAACTGAAGATTTAAGTTCTTCGGGATTTTTTTGTTTGTTTTTTCTTTCAAACTTTATTCATACTGTACTTTAGTACAACCCCAGGTTGCCATTTTGTAGCCATAGGCACTCAGACCATAGTTAGACTGTGCCCTGTGTAATGGGGACGTGTCTGTGTTCATGTGATGTCACTCGTTCAGCAGCAGTGCCGCATGCTCAGGGCTCTCTCTAATCAGATTTGTGCTCTTGACCCTTGTCCCGTATATACCGTGCCTTCTTTCATTTACAGCTGGCTTCCTGCCTGGATTGTTTACTCCCGTTTAGTGCAGTGAAGTCTAAAGCATTACACGTATTTCACTGAATACTATTAGGCTGATTTGAATGTTTAAATGAATAGAGTAGTACAAAGCAAAGTGGCAAGCCAACAATTCCCTCATCTAATTTAGTCTGAAATTATTTCTCTGTCTCAATATGGAATCACAAATCATAATAATTCTGTTTGTGAAGTCTAAGCACTTCCATGAGCATGACTGGTATTTGGTTCAAAATAATGTCTTGTAGCTCTGCAAACTGCTTTGATAGCTTCAGACTGCTTGTGAGTTTTCAAGCATTTATATTTTTGTGGAGTGTGATTGCTTTGTTTGAGCCACAAAACCTTGAAGCCACATAATTTCTTTCTTTTTCTCTCATCACCAAAAAAAAACCTGACCTCTACTAAAGAAATTATTGCTGTGTTTTTTGTTGTCTGACCTTTACAAATTAAAGCAGCCTAAGAATATTCCCCCACCCCCAAGCAGATTGACACTATCCTGTGTGAACACCTCCAACTCCTGCATATGCAGTGTGCTGTGGGTGAGCTGGACACAGTTTAGGTGTGTCAAGGGAACACTGGGCAAGGGTAATTTAAACTAGACCATGAAAATATCCTGAATACCTTTATAGAGGCTTTGTAATAATAGATAGATGGGGTTCGCAGAAACTCCTTAATTTCACTTCCTAATAGGCTATTAGGAACTCAACACAGAATATATGTTCAAGTGTCCTTGAATTCATGTGGCCATGGATTCTATGAACTTTTCTTGCTAGGCTTAGTAATTGATGTTATCAAAATTAATCTAACCAGCTATCCGTGGAAACAGATCAAGGGGTTATCAGATATCTTAAGATTCTAGGCAAGAATCTTTGAAAACAAAGAAATAATGGTGCTGATTGTGCTGGAGAGCATTTGAAATACATCAATAGATGACTTAGCAAAAGGATTGTATTTGATGTTTCTAAGGTACAAGAAACAGTTTATTTCTCATGTGCAGAGTCCAAGAACCCCAATTACCAGCAAAAAACTGGAGGCCAGGAGAGTGACAATGTGGCTAAGCCATCCTTTGTTTCTCTGAGTCAATATTTAGAAATGTAAATCTTACCTATGTATGAAGCATAGTTTGGAGCAGCCTGAAGGCTGTCCTCAATCATGCTGGCTGAAAACAGCTCCATTATGGCCATCAGTGCAGGAAATACCATACTGTCACCCAGAGGTTTCTCACATACTCTTTAAGATTCCTTCCAGTAATATTAATTTTCATACTGCTGTATCACAGTGTCTTGCAAAAGTTGCCATCCATTGACTGAGTTATATAAGCAGAAGTCATAATAACCTTTAATAAAAAGAAAAGTCCCATTAGTTTAATTTTTTTTTAAATTTAGATTTACTATTCAAATAAAGTATCCTTTTCCCCATCAGTTATACTGTTGATAAAAAGCATTGGCAGCTTCTGTATGAAATTGTACAGTATTATTTTTTAAGGTTCATTATTTCTGGCATCCTCTCAACAGACATAGTTTTTGATTCTTTACTTCATTACAGACAGGAAATAAGGAACTGGAAGTTACCATTTGTATTGGACCTGCCATTCCAATCCTCCTTTTTTTAAAAAACTGGGAGGTTTTATTCTTGATGATGGATGAGAACCTTTGTTTAAATTTCACTGTAGGTTTACAAATTGATACATCGTCGTATTGCTGTCCTTTTACAAATTGATACATCATAGTACTCTTGTCATTGTTTTTTTGGTTTTTTTAACCCCATAAAGAACTCCTTTTTGGAACTTCTGATTCTTTCAGAGCAGAAGTGGTCCACCTTATTTTGCACTGCTAAATCAGTTGTTTCTGGTGCCAAAATAGATAAATCATCCTAATAGCCCTTCTTGTCATTTGTTGTAGTTTGAGTTGCTTGTCTTGATAGTTTTTGTTCATGGTATTGCGAGTGAAACGTTAGTGAGTGATACTAATACTTTCTTGGCAGCATTGTAAAGCAAAAACACATTGACTGATGCGGGCTTCAATTTCATTTCCCTTTTTATCATCATTCCCCTCTGCCCCTCCAGTTTTAGAATTGGATTAGGGTGTTATTATGAGAACTTTCAATTAATATTCTTTAAAAATACGGTCCTTGATGAGACATCCTGCCACAGGACCAGAAAATTTCAGTCAAGAAACAAGAATCACAGTTGAGGTTTTTGTGTTTGAAATTTTGCAGGGGATCTTTTAATCTACTCTCTGGCTACCTGCTAAAGCAATCCTATGGAGTTCCTCCAAATGGAAAAAGAGCTCAAAGTAAATTAAAGCACGCTGCAGCACAGAGCAAAGAGAAGAGGAGGGTACTTTCGCATTCCTATTATATTATCTACTCATTCATTGTTTGAGTTTGTCATAAAGTACTCTACAGCAGGATTTCGTCTTCAAAGTCAGTATTTTCAGCCTCTTTTCTGGCCAGTCTTACATCCTTTTTCTTGCCAGATTTATTACTTTACAGTCCATTTAATGTTCTGTTCTTTTATTCCTACGTTGTTTTCCCTTTCTCTGAAGAGTCTCTGGCATAGCATCTCCTACACATGGCCAAGCAGTCTGACTACCTTTGTAGACATTCTGGTGCTTAACTTGGTGGTCGGTACCAGCAAACCTTAGGTGGTCAGATAGGTATGAGAACTTTACACATCACAATTCCATTTCCTTGTTATCGACACTGAGGAGTTTTCCTTTTCAGACAGGCACTCCTTCCCATTTCCTTGAAAGGCAGCGCACATTTTATGTCTTTTCTCAGTGCTGCTGCTTGGTTTATGTATGAATTCCTATTGCTGGATGCAGGCACTGAGGGCACTTTCAGTTGTTCGGTCAGTGTGGGAAGGAAGTACTCTGTTATTAGGTGAGAGGTACCTTGCAAGTAATACTTGAAGACATCAATAGGCATTTAATATATGTCTCCTCCTAATTATGTAATGTATTTGTTGCTGATGAAAAAGACAAGTAACTATTCATTTTAACCGCTCCTTGGTATTAATTTATTCCTAATCCAAGATCTAAAATGTTTGTGACTTCAGTATTTTTTGTACCATCCAAGTAATAACAGATTGATCTCTTCAAAATCTCTCTTTCTTAAGTGTTACAGGCTTTCTTGTATCTCTCTTTCTTAAGTGTTACAGGCTTTCTTGTACTGCTCAATCCAGTCCATTTGGTTTCCTCTCACCAAATCTGTTAACTAGGCTGCTTTGGAGGTGATTTCTTGTCACTTACAGCTATTGTAATTACCCAGGTTATTTGCCCCTTTTTGCCCTGGCTCTTGAGGGGGCGTGAGGTATGTCAGACAGATTCTTTGCTGATGAGCGCTTTGCTGACTGGTCAGTAAGTTATGGACTGTGCTGTCCAAGAGAATGGAATCACAGACGTAAATGAGACTGCTGCTTTTTGTCTTGTTGTAGTGCTTACTTTTACTTTACCAAATCAGACAGATTTATGAATTCAGTTCTTTCTTTCTCAAGCAATTCACACAATCTCATGGGACTATCACCAAGCTAAAGCTGTTCACTGAGAGTTTTAAATGCTAAAGGTACCTTGATTGCAACAGTATGTTTATGGGATTGGTTTCTGGCTATTTTTTCCAAGGACTGTCTGCCAGAAGCTTCCTGATTAAAAATAAATATATTTATCATTTTCCTTGGTTACCAAAGCTCAATTCTTACAGTCGTCAAACAGTAATCAACTGCTTTTCCTCTTTTATGTGTGCATATTTGATGATGCAGACAGAGATGTTGCATGATTGAGCTGGAGCGAGTGATTAAGCCTTTATCAGCACTGGGAGACAGGTATTGTAACTCATCAAGAAGAGAAGTTTGCCTTGTGCTGATGGCTTAAACGCATCTCTGAGCCAGGGGATACCAAGATAGAGGAGCTAGGATTTCACTGGTGAGTGGAACAGATCACATGAGGATTCTGGCACTCTTTATATGGCATGCTGGAAGCCAGCGTGCCAGCGGTCACTGAATTGATGGTATCAGATTCAGCTGTGGAAAGTGTCCCAGACTGATATGTGAGTGGGGAGGTGCAGCAGTCCTGGTAGGCAGTGGTGACACTGAAGAGCTTGCTGAACCTCAGAACACTGCTAGTAGTGACTGTTTATCTCCAGTCTTGAGGAACCACAGACAGCAGAACTGAAAATGCCGAAGGATTATAATGTTTTTCAAATGCTGATTGCAGCACTTTGCTGCTTTTATCATCGTAAGTCTATTATCAGAGTGAAGGTAGGTGCTCTTTTTCAACAACAGTGTGTTAGTAATGCTTTTAATTTTTGTTTAGAAGTGTTTGTTTTTATACCATGGCTGGGTACAGAGTGTTTCTCTTCTAAAGAACATCTTTAGAGTTCATTATTGTCTCAGAGAGGAGCTTAAACAACTTGCAGTTTTATGAACCTGAAGCTAGCTGCCTTTATGTTTAGGGACTAAGTAAAAATGCCTTAGTTTGGGACTTGCTGAGGAGAATTTTAGCAAATTTTCAAGTTTAAAGAATTTAACTGATCAGACCATTTGGTTCCCTAACTTTTTCCACCTATTTAGGGAAAACACATGCAATTGTGCTCAGGATCACAGGTGTTTTTTCAATGCTTCAGACAATGTTGAATCTGTCCTTGTATTTTAGATCTTTTTCAATTGCAAGATACACAAAATCATATATTCCTATGATGGTTTGGGTTGGAAGGAATCTTTAAATGTCATCTAGTCCAGCCCTCCTGCCATGGGCAGGGACATAATTTACTTTATGCAAAAATGCTCTATATGCATTATAAGCACAGGAAAAGCCTTCATAAACATTTTGAGTCACACTTACAAGAAGTGTCTAAGTGACTTGGGAATTGTAGTCAGGTGGGGTATCTAACAGCTTTTGAGGATCTGTGAGTTACACATAAGATTTTTAAATCTTTTTACTTGAGATTTACACGTGAATTGTTCTTTGGTTAACACCGTGGAGCACTTGTAATGAAGGAGGATGTAAAGGTTGCTATCTTCTGGCCTTTTGGCTTTCAGACTTTAATGGAGGCTCTTCAGTGATTTAGCCTTATAACTGTCCATTTCTGAGAGTGGAGTGTGGGGCTCAATCTTTTGAGCATGCTGAAAAGTGATTCTGGTCAAATTGACTGATTCTGACTGGGACGGATGTCAGCAATTGTCATCACGATAGAGTGATAAAGATGCTCTATTGTGATGTAATTAATTTTCATTCTTGTTTTAAGGCTTAATTCTCCAGTTCTAGAACATTTTAAATTACATTGGGGTTCATTGTTGGCTGTCAGAACAGTTAGAAAACTTGTTCTTGACCATGCATATGCCCTTTGTTTAACTTGGCATGAATTTCTAATACCTAAAATAACGGTGGTGTTGTCATGGCAACTTTCCATTTAGTCTAATCCATATAGGCTCTAGAGAAACTGAAACATTAATAGTGTTTGCTGTTTGCAGGGTGAAAAATAAAACCTTTTATGTAGAAACAAATTACTGTTGGGATCTTTCAAAAATAAGGTTCTATTTAAAGAGAATTGCAGCATTTAAAATAGATTTGAATGCATGTGTTCCAGTATGCAGATTTAGCATTAGTTAAATCTGATGAACTGCTATTTTAAGAAGTTTGGATGGTAGGGGACTGGGGTGCATTTGCTGAAGAGAAAGTGGCTGTAGGTATAGAAATAGCTGGTGGTCAAATCAAGTAAAGTCTGAACCTTGGTGTGCAACGGTATGGATCCTGTAAAATGCCAAAGAGCCTAGGATGGTATGAACATTGAGATGGTATGAAATTGAGTAATCAGGTTTTTAAAATTTATTTTTAAAATCTTTTTTTAAACTTCACATAAAATCAGTTTGTGTAATTAGATGAAGTTAATTCTTGGTTTTAATAGTAATTACAAGTATAATGAAATACCAAATTGATTCATAAATAAAAGTGCTGAAGTTCTCAGCTACCCCAAGAGATTCAGATTTTTTTCTGCATTGAGAGAAATTCATTATGTTATCCAATTTAATTGAAAACAGTATATGGCCAAGCTCAGAGATGCCTTGCTATGTCCCACCAAAGCACAGGAATCAGTACAACACTTGAGCACTCGCATTTTGCTGCACTTAATTCTAGTGTGTGAAACTGGGATCTCAACAGCAGATGTTTGGTTTATTTTCCCATGCATTAATAGAAAATGTAATGATCAGTGCAAAACATCTGAACTTGGATCAACTCATTTCCAGTCATGATGTGTTAGTACCTTTTATGATCCCATTGGTTTTTATAGCTGTTTACTGTCAAGGTCAGCTTTTACTTTGAAGGAAATAAAGAGAAACTTCAAGGCAAGGGGGCTCCTCTTTGTGCTTAAAAAAGAAGTGAAGAGAAAATACTAAATCATGACTTGTGCCACTTCCAAGCCAAAATATTTTTCTTTAAATTTGCAATTTTTGGAAGAGAAAAAGTAAGTTAAGACTAAATCAGTGATATATAGTGACTTTAAAAATGTAGAAATCTAAATTAATGAAATCAACTTTTCCACAGGACAGGGTGTTTTTAGTACTAGTCAGTATAGCAGTCATGATCAGAGGGGGAAGGACCTTGAAGTTCAAGTATTTTCATTCTTAATTCCCTCCTATGATTCACCCTCAGCTGAAGCTGCACGAAAGGGGAAAGCCACTCCAATTATCAGGACTGCCAAGTTTTATAACTTCCAGCACGTTGATGTGGCACATTACTGGGTGATGTACTAATGCTGTGAATGTGACGTGTGTAAGACGCCTTTTATAAGCAGCTACTTATTGCAAGTGCCATCTCTTATCTTGGATGAATGGCAAACACTTTTTATAGATAGTAGATCTTAATTAATATTTCTTCAGTGTGCAATGATCTAAATCTGTTCCACTGGCATCCTCAGGCTTCATATATCCAGTTTCAGCATGTATGTGGACACAGTTGGATCTGATAACACGTGAGTTACATGTGATCACCACCCAGCATTATGGGCCTACCTTTTTGATGTTAGATTTGTCGCTTTTGGAGAGGAGCAGCTGTGAAAAGACTGACTTATCAAAATTATGTGAAATTTTGTATAGCTCCCTGAACTTTGATTTCCCATTGTCTTGCTGCTGAGTTTGAGTTTTGATGAGTCTTGCATTGTAAATTTTTTTTCAATTTCCTGTGGTAATTTTATAGTCAATCAAACTTTTACTGCAGTTTATCTGCAATCATAAATATTTAGATAGCACAGGGACCACTGGTGCTGTGTAAGCAATTTCTGTTTGATGGGAATGGGAACATCCTTTAGTAGATAGTTATGATTTAACTTATTGGTAGTACCTTTTATTTACTTACATCTTAATTAAAACAATAATACCCTACATAACTGCTAAAATAATTTCCATTTGGAAATGCAAATCTCTAGGGTCACTGAGTGAGTGGATTATGATTTGCCTAACTCTCAATTCATGATTTCTCAGCATCTGTATTCTAGAAGTGAAGCTGTCCCATCTCTGAACATGGCTACGTAGTTCCGTAGAAATGTAAGGATTTGTTGTAAGTGTAGGTTGTAGTGGGAAGTGGTTGTTGAATCCACTGGAATTAAGTTTGCCCATTACCTTCGCTTAACATTAAACTGATCTTTGTACTAAAATGCTTATTTTAGTTCCCTCATTCTAAGCAAGTATCTTGCTTAGTTGTTGTGGTTTGAGCCCAGCTGGCTGCTATGCACCACACAGCCACTCACTTACCCCACCCCATCCCACCCCCCAGCAGAATGGAGAGGAGAATCAAAACTGAAACCTCTAGGGCTGATATAAGAGCAGTTTAGTATTTGAAATAAAGTAAAATATAGTAATAGCAGTAAATAATAATGACGATCATGAAGAGGAAAAAATCCCAAATGATGCACAATACAGTCGCTCACCACCCACTGATGTCAGACCCTGTCCCTGAACCCCAGTCAGGCCTGCTTCCAGGTAATTCCCCATTTCATATGCTGGACATGATGTTCTGTAGTGTGGAATAGCCCTTTGGCCAGTTTGGGTCGCCCATCCCAGCTCCCTCCCAGCTTTTTGTGCACCTCCTCACTGGCAGAGCACGAGACACAAAAAATGTCCTTGACTTAGGATAAACATGACTTAGCAACAATCAAAACATCAGTGTGTTATCAACATTGTTCTCATACTGAATCCAAAACACTGCACTGTACCAGCTACTGAGAAGAAATTAACTCTATCACAACCAAAATTGATTACATGGTCAAAAAATTGACAGTTTTTCTGTGAATGGCAGGGCAGCTGTGAATGCCCGCCAGTTCATAGTGGCAGACTGAGAACATGCATATGATGGAATTGATTTGATTTTAAAGAGCCATCACAGTCATAGTGAAAGTTTTCATAGTAATTTGTTATCTTTTCATCAGTAACCTCAAAAGTTGTCACCTATTACCTAAAGAAGCACGTGGAAATCTTGTAGCTTCAAAACCGCCATTCTCCTGTATTAATTCATTTCTCTGGGTAATCACCCATTCTGTACCTCCTATTACTTAACAGCGCTCTTGCTGTAGTCCTGTGTGAACTTTGTGTCCTCTGGAAGGTTAGAGAAAACTGCCCCAGTGAAGAACCTTGCACCAGTTATAGTTTCGTTTCCAAGTTAATCAGAAAATGGATTTCCATGTTTAGAAACTCCCTTTTCCCGATTAGATCTTTCTCAAAAAAACTATTCAGAAATCACTCTGCCTGTGTAAGGTCTTGTCCAATGATGCTGCTTTTCTGTACAGAAAAAAGTAAGACCGACAAGAATGTTTTTGAACAATATTGGAGAGTTTATTTCTACATGTAAATGCTCAGTGCCAAGTCTGTTGGGTTTGGTGGCCAGTTAGTAGAGTTATAAGTGAAATGGAATACACTGCACTCATTAAAATATATTATAAATTCCTGTAACTGTATAATTTTAAATGCTTGTATTCATAGTGCCAGATAGGCTGTCTGATTAGGATCGCAAGGACACAGGATTAAAGACTGAAGGGATCTCTGCAGCTGGTGAACTGTATCTTGATCCAGAATTGGAACTTTGACAATAAAATGTTCATTTTCTGTATGAACAAGTTGATTGCTCTCTAGTGGCTTGGAATTAGAGGAATTTCATTGTTTTTCACTTTTCCAGATGTTTTTTGTGTCCTCTCCCTTCTTTCCTGTTTCACATCTTTGTCTTCCCTCTAGGTATTTCCTGTTCTTGCCTCAGCATCCCCTTCATATTTTCTGTTGAGTGATCTTTCTGTTAAATTATCCACTTGGCTAAAAGCTGTGTAAATCTCACAAAATTTAGGTTTTTCATTAATCACAAACCCATCTCCTCATTTGTTTAGAGGCTCTGTAGGATTTTATACAGTCAGAAAGTCACAGTTCAGCATTCATGGTATACTTGAGCAAACATAGCAAGCCTCCAGTTTGGAGAAAAGATGGATTTGTGAGAAGCCTGTAGTAGTTTGGTTTAGATGGATACAGTACATTTATTAAAACTTTAGGCAAAGTCCTAAAAGTTTGAGAAAGGTATGGGCTTGTCTTTCTTCCTCAGTCAGATCACACTTCTGTTTTTGTAAAGCAGTTCTCAGTTATCCCTAATAATCATCTCTTCTCTTTTTCTCTTGAAACCTTCAAGGCAACAGGAAAACTGGTGGTTCCAAGGCTGCCTGTTGGGCTCATTTAACTATCACCTGGCAGAGCTGTGCAAAGCACCAGGAAGTAATTGAGATTGGATGGAAATGTGGCCCCCTTTAGTCTTGTATCTGTAATGGTCCTTGGCTGTGCTTTGCATAAATAATACTTTGCCAGAAGGATGCAAGGAGAGATTATGTGAATTTTGGCTTTATCTGAACTGAACAAGGGGATCTGGCATGACAGATTTTGGACCACTTCTAAACAGTGTCTAAAAGTAAAAGTCTTTCCCTCGTAATTCAAATTGTTTTAGAAAGAAAAAAATAAAAACAAAATACCACATGATCACCTTAGAGAGGAATTCATTAATAACAATACAGAAATAACTGTGGGAGTTCTATTTTGTTTACAACCGATCTCATACAGTAGATTATTCAGCACAATCTAATGTGGTAAATTCTACTAGGATGGCTGACACAAGAGCTTGATATAGTGAGTTTCCTTTGGAGAATGCCAGACACTCACATGAAAATAATCCCTTGGATGTGTAAACAGCAGATTATTGTGAGAAAATTCCCACTAATATACACTCACAAATTTCATAGTACAGCATATTGTGGTAGGTGCATCGAGTCCTCTTCAAATTTGCCCTAAATGGGATCATATTTTGATGTTTCATTTCCTTAAACTTTGATATTTTCCAGTTTTTGGTATGCTAGATTAACATTTGCCTGGGGGGAAAAAAAAAGTAAAATAATATGTAACATCAGGGATAGCTTGTTACATCTGTAAGCATGGTTTGCTATTAGTTTAATGACCCTGAAGTAGAAATCCTTAGTGAAATAAAATAAACTTCCATGTAGTTTCTTAGTTTATTAAAAACACTAAAATAACTACTGGCTGAAATTTTTCCCCTCATTCTAAAGTCTTGGCTCTCTAGGTCTTCCAATGGGTATGTAAGTAGGATTGAGGGCTTTTGCCAGAGGTTGATAATACTGTATTGCTAGGGAGTTGTATATTGTTGTTTTAAGGACCTGTTCACAAAAACTCCGCATGGCAGAAATATCTTAAAATAGCACCAGGACTGGAAACAATGCAACTAAAATGTGAACAAACCGTTCAGGAAAGCACATACTTACGGGGAGTTCTTTGTAGGTCAGGAGAAGCATCTGTTTTTGGAAACATTTCTGCTGACTTGATTTGCTTTTATATTCGAGGGATATTTGACAGGGTTGTTAATATTAAGGATATCAAAGTATTTAAACTGGAAGCTTCCCTGTGTTGCTTCAACCATGTTTTGTTGCAGAATGCATGGAAGTCTTTAATTTTTCCTTAGATTATTTTAAAGTTTCATTTTACCATCCACTTCCCTATCTAGCTGTAAATGTAAATTCAGATTTCTTTCTGTCATTGAGTAGGAGCCAACAAAGTGTCTTAGACAAAGAAATAAAACAAGAACACATCCTTCTAAATGAAGGTTTGTCACTATGAAGTTACTGCAAATTTAACACTACCGTTGCTGCCCATTAACATGTGTGTACCTGTAAGTGGATTATCCTGGTATTTATAAGATAATTTCTGTCAGTACCATGGATGAAATTAGTCCATTTCATCCTATATAGGTCTTTGGTAAAGATCTATAGTTCTTTCTGTTGGCTAAAAGTATAACTCTCCTAAGAAAATTCACTTATTGCTTTTGTATGCTGTAGTCTGTTCTATTTAAAATAATTCTGCCCACCACTGAGATACAGTGAGATGCTTTTGGAATGATGGTAACAATTCCTATAGTAGCCTCAGGTTCTTTAAAATCTCTATTCAGTCAAAAGCATCTTTTGAAACCTTAAATATGATTCACATGAAAGTAGTAGTTCCTCTCAGAACATCAGCAAAACACAGAGCTGTGGCTTTAAGAGCTTGTTGCACCATTGCAGCTGGATGCCTTTGTTTAGCCTGGAGGAGGTATCTTAAAAGTTCTCCAGCCACTTCCTTGTGCAGCCAGGGGAAAAGGTGCTCTTGAAAAGCCTCAGCTCAGTTTGTGTGTTCTTCACTCTACCTTCAGCTTATGTAGATGTTATAATACTCGCTTATCATTGTCTAAGATGTGGCAGTGAAATGGCTGTTAATTTTAGAATCACTGCCAGTCAGCTTTAAATGGGTTCCCAGCCATTTCAGTTGGGAAATACAAGTGGTAGGTGTGTGCCAGAGGTGCTTCACCTGTGCTGGTCTGATAGGTCACAGGGCTTTGGAGTGGAGAGGGGATTTTTGGCCTTACCTTAGTTATGTTTTGACACTTCGATATGCTTTAGGACTTCAGTCATCACCAAGCCTCTTCTGTGACTCTTTCTACATCCAGTAACTTCACCTCTTCATGTTTCACCTTTCATGGTTTCATGGGTTTCTGAATGAGCCCTTTCAGTGAAGGTCTTTTTTTTTTTTTTTTTCTTGGAACAGCTTGATGCAGAACCTTAATGTACGAAAGCACAAAGAATTTACTCCTTGATAAAAATGCTTGTCCATTTTGAACCAGGTTTTTATGGATAAATAACACCCTATTCTGATTCACAGAAGGGAAACTAAGGTGAAAAGTGGTTCTTTAACCAGGTTGTTTTTACCTTCTGCTTTTCTGTGTGTTAGCTACTAGTGTTTGTCTAAGAGAAACCTTAGTTTCCTCTGAGAAAAACAGAGAGAAGAGAATTTATGTCAGAATTTCTCT
Source organism: Pardalotus punctatus (assembly GCA_013400915.1). Lineage (NCBI taxonomy): Eukaryota > Metazoa > Chordata > Aves > Passeriformes > Pardalotidae > Pardalotus > Pardalotus punctatus. The sequence goes on along the minus strand of VZTX01008834.1, from coordinate 200,010 downwards.
GGGCTCCCAGCATGTTTAAATTGTCTTGGCAGTAGGATGCCTCCTCTGGCATTATTCCACCAAAAATCTGCTATCTGGTAATCTGTTGTAATTCAGTCTGCCTGAAATTGCAGGGAGGATCGTTGAAAGAAGTGTTAAGTGTGTGCCACCTGCTCCCATGGTTAGATGCTGGGAGTATTCCATGTGAAGAAGAAAAAGCTATAGAGAGCAGTGTTCATGGAGTGAACAGGAATTGGTGGGCAAGCCTTCCCAGTTCTTTTTTAAATAATGCATGTGTTCCTTATTTGCATCACTGTGTCAGTTAAAGGAACCTGTGAGCTTTGGCTCATATCCAGACCTAAGAAAAAAAATCCATGATGCACCAGAGCAAAATGCTGTTTTTAGTCTGTGCTCCAGCTGAAGGCTCCCTCTTTTTACCCCTCTCTTTTTTATTTTAATGGTCTTTCTCTGAAGAGAGAGTATACTCTGATTCTTTGATTAGTGTAGAACGTGTTCTCAGGCTTTTGAAACTTTTCAGCACAGCAAAGATGGGCTGGAGTCCCAGCCCTTGGAGAATGAAAGGAAGTCCAAAGTACTTCCCTCCACTGAGTGCTTATGAAAGAGTTCGTGGGCCCTCTGTAGAGAAGATACTGCCCCTCTGTTAGAAATACTGCATCCATACGGACCAGTGGGCCAGAGTGGGCCAGCGTAAAAGCTGTGCTCCAAGAAGAGATGAAGACAGAAATTCTCCAGAAAATCTTATAGCAGTTGTATAGTGGTGACAGAGATATCTTCAAGCAAAACTCATGCACTTTGTGCTAAGGGGCAACAAGAGCTTTTTTCCTTTAGGAAGGGAATGTCTTGGATGTGCAGATTTAATGACCATTAGAAGTAAGCCCTTTAAGATTGAAATTTTACTTTGGCAAATTTAGTGCAACAGAAATATTGAACAAATAAGCATGTCCAGATTAGCCTGTCTTGATGCATTTGGAATGTTCTTAATTGGATGGGCTCAAAGGGTGGCTGCTGGGAAAGAATCTGAATTTAAAATGGAATTTTAAATGGGAGGAGGAATATTGGAGCAGGGCATTTGGGTCTAGCTTCATTTTTTTTATATAGTTCGAATTCTTATTGGAAAAAGGAAGTAAGAGAAGTGATTTTGTAGGTGTGTCATTATTCGTTTGGTGTACAGACAGAACACTCTGCTCCATTCTGTGCGGTGTAGAACAATCACATGTTATCTCACAGAATGCTGGGGTTTGCAAATACAGAGAGCAAAGCCAAGCCAGCCTGCTGAAAGCAGCACCTGCATTCCAGTGCAGGTCATATGATGGAAGTTATAACCCAGGTAAAATGTTAATCACTAAACTTGGCACAGTTGAAGCTTTTAATCTTTTATTGCAGTTTTCTAGGGAGAGGCAAGTTATGGACAACAGCCCGGAAAAACTGAAGAAGGAGTTAGAGGAAGAACTGCAGCTGAGTAGTGACGACTTGCGCAGCCATGCCTGGTACCACGGACGTATTCCTCGGCAGGTACGTGGTCTTTGCATTGCCAAATGTGCTTTGAGTTCTTATAGACAGGCAGAATTTCGCTGAAGTGCTGTACACATCTCTGATACCTGAGTTAATTTAGTAGGAACATAATGCCTGTTTGTATGAAAGCTATGGTATTTATCACAGCTTGGCATAAAGTGAGGCTGAGGAAGGATTCAAGGCAGACCCTGGTGGTGGAAAACAGATGTATTTCAGGATTGTCGTGCACTGAATAAATATGGCAACGGAATCTAAGCTTTATATGACAATACTATGCCCACATATTGTTTAGAGAACACTGACATTAATTTGATTCAGTATTCTTAACGAAAGTTAAAATGTTGTTTATTTTTTTCTTGTGCTTGGAACTTGTGGGAGTGGAAAAAACCACAACAAAAATCTATGCAATAACTTCGATTTGGATCGTTGCAAACGCAGTGACGAGCCCGTTAGGGCTGACGTTGGAGCGGAGCTCGCGGAGCCGCTGGAGCTCCCCCTGCGGGCCTCCCGCGGCCCCGGGGCACGGCCGGCTCAGCTGCCGCACACTCGCGCTTGGCTCTTAGTCCTTTTTATCACATCAAAGGACTAACTCAAAACAGAGAAACAAGATGTCTCTGACTCTTCCTAGTCAGTGGTATTCACATGCAGTGTTCACAAAGAATAAAAAATGAAAGCTGCTGTCATGTAAGGTAACAATGAATGGGCAGAATCCAGGATTTGTATTAATGGCTTCTAGACTTCTGTGTGACCGTGTAATCAGATGCTTTAAACTTAAAATCCTGGGTCACTGCTTTCTCTTCATGCCTTATTTTCTATTAGCAAACTAGAAGAAATACACATGCAAAAGTGGGTCAGCTTCTGGCTGCTGGCTCCTTCCAAGAAGCCCTTCCAGATCCCTGTTGTGGGATGAGCTTTTAATTTAGAATTGGAGACATCGTTCTTCTACCACACTTCATGCTTTGCTTTGTATTTGTGGCTTTGTCTGTCCTCTCAGAGTAGCCAAATTAATTCCCGTGTTTAAGAATATTTTTTTGTAATGTATTGTTTTCTGTTTCTGAGAGTAATTTTTTCTGTAATTCTTTTTCCCCAAAGGTGGCAGAAAGCCTAGTTCAGAGAGATGGAGATTTTCTGATTAGGGATTCTCTCTCCAGTCCTGGGAACTTTGTTCTTACCTGTCAGTGGAAGAATACCTCTCAGCATTTTAAAATCAACAAAACAGTTCTAAGACTCAATGAAGCCTACTGTCGTGTTCAGTATCAATTTGAACTGGAAAGTTTTGACACTGTCCCTGGCTTAGTTAGATACTATGTTGGGAATCGCACACCAATATCAAAGCAGAGTGGAGCAATTATTTTTCAGCCTATCAACAGGACTGTGCCTCTCAGGTGTCTAGAAGAAAAATATGGTGTAACTCCAGTCCAAAAAAAAGAGCCAAGCACCCCTGATGGAAAAACAGAAACTGCAAAAAGGCTGAGTCTTGGTATATCCAGCATGCAATCCCCGGAGCAGAGCATACCCAGAGGAAATCTTTTAAGGTACCTTAATTTTGTTGTCCTTGTGGAAGGAAATGAAGTAACTGTATCAGTTCCTGATGAAGGTCATATGAGTTTTCACTCTGATTTGAGATGGAAGACTAGGCATGAGGGTTTGCTGATTTTTAGCAAAGGATCAGCAAATCCACCATGTGAGAGCAGATGTAGACTCTGGAAGCACAGCAGCACTGCAGTTTGGTCTTCAGTGATCTGGCAAATCTGGATCACGTACGACAAAGGATTAAAATAGCGTCTTGCTGCTGCTCCAGAGAAGTCTGGTTTTCCATAGTTGACTCCTGAAATAATAATGCCCAGTGTGGGATAATGGATCCTAATTTCAGTGTCCAAATCAAATGTTCCATTAGAAAGTCTCAATGTTCAAAGAAATACCTTCATAAGTGCTGCAGGGTAACACATAGTATAACCCATTTCACTGCCACCACAACAGTAGTTTATGAATTAATGAAATACCTTTTATTATCATAAGCTGCCCAAGTGAAAAGCTAATGATCCTTGCACTGGTTATGATATATTCTGGCAGTTAGACATGTATGTTAAGTGTTGCATATATTGATATGTTTTTGTTTGCATTTTATTTACCCTAGAAACAAAGAAAAAAGTGGCAGCCAGCCAGCTAGTTTGGATCATGTTCTGGAGAAAAGATTCCCTTTAAAGGCTCACCAGTCAGAGAGCTATCTGCTAATAGGTATGTTTTGTAATTAGAAGTTTCATACTTAAAATTTGTGTGTGTCCAGGTGGTCTGTTACTCCTCAGACCAAAGTGAGACTGCTGAATGTTCTGATTACTGTAAATACAGTTATATTTCATGGCCACTGTAGTCTGTGTTAGCACACTGATTGCTCTTCAAGTCACTGGAACAGGATTTTCATTTACAATGCACCAGCTAGTTGAGAACCTTAGCATACAACTCAGCAGGCTTTCACACCAAAAAATGACAGCTATGGTTGGCATTAATAACTTTTTTGATGGTATTACCTTTCCTTGCTTGACAAGAACTGACTTGTTTTGCTCATGTCTTTCTGACAAAAGTCTATTAAGTAGAAGTGGTGTTTCATGGCAATTCTGGTAACCACTTTTTCTCGGGGTAAACTGCAGATGAGGTAATGTTCCTCACTAGGAGAAAAACACTGCCATGGCTTTTGTACTCAGTTTTGTTTTTCTGTCTCTCTCAATCACTCTACCCTCTGTCCCTTCTGCTTTTCATTCCTTTTGCTGCTGTCTGGCTCCACGGCCACTATTATCCTAAGCAAGGGATCCAGGCTGTGACAACACTTGGATCAGTTGATGATTGGGGCTTTTTATCTCTCAGATTCTTCAAAGGGTTAAGCAATTGTTTCCATACTAACATACTTGTGTATGGAAGCTTGCAATAATGCATCTCTTCCCATGTGGACAAACTAGTGTTTGACTTCTAAGGCTGCTCTTTTTGGATATGGGACTGTTAAAATTCTTCATGCCTATTGTAGGAGGAGCTCTCATGATAAAGAGAATATTAAGTATTTGTATATTGAGACTGTATTTTGATAGAAAGAGTGTGCTCCCATGTTCGACAATGGGATGGACAGACAGAAAAGCAAGTTTCTGTCCATCTGTAGTTGAATGGATTATTCCAATCCATGACTGCAGATACTTTTATTTTGGTACCATAACAGCCTGAAGAGTTCTGCTGTGCATTTTGTCATAGGATCCTTTGAGCAGGTTCTGTTACCACACTGTGTAAGGGTGGTGACAGGCTGTGATTTGGAGTTCTTGTTTTCTATCTGGAATCAAGCAGTAACACCCACACAATCCAGCTGGCCACTTTGCTGTAGATACCAGCAAATGCACTGAGAATTGCAGATTGGGAATGTCTGACACAGGATTCAGTCCCATATCCAATGCCGAGGTTTGCATATGCAGCAGGTACATGATGAGGCATAATTACACAGAAGTATGGGGATGCGTTTCTCCAGCTCTTCAGACCAGCTCTATTTCACAAAAAGATTAGCATTCCTGAAATTCATTCCTTCCATACCTTATTTCAGGTTCAGGCTTGACTTTGGAAAGTTTTGCTTTCATCTCAAACTTCTTGTTCTCAGAAATGACTCATCTTTTATGTGGTGTGGCTGGAAGTTGTTGTTTTTATAGCCTAGATCAGGTTACAAAGAAACCTCCTATTCCAAGCCATGGAGGCTATCCAGCTCTGACAGTATAGCCTATGTATGCAGCAGGGACTGGAATTATTGTCAGCATTACCACAGAATAATACTATGGTGCAGCTGTTCCATGTATTTGGGATTTTGGGAGGATCAGCAGTGAAGGGAATTTGCTGGCTAGGTCATTCCTCAAAATATACCATTTCGCCAGCAAATAATTGACATGATCTGACAGTGTTATCCTTAGGAAACAGTAGTAGGAGTCAGGCATCAGGAATTGTACGTATTTTGGCCTTCTGAAATGCTGTTTTCCCCTGCAGGTTCAAGACATCCATCTCGATCACCTGAAGCAGACGCAAACTCCTGCCCAAGCTCACCTGCATTTAGAACAGGTAGTGAACCATCTCTGAGCCCCACAGCTGTTCAGAAAGTCACCTCAGAGTCACAACTGGGGGAAGCTCTTAGAGGATCAGACAGTCAGCTCTGTCCAAAGCCTCCACCTAAACCCAGCAAAGCACCCCTGATGAAGCCCCCAGATTCTCCTTTGGCTTCCCACAGCTCTGAAGGACACTATTGTGAACTAAACCCTTCCAGACATCCTTCAGCAACAAAACAACACTTATGTCAGAAAAACAGCTATGTGGAACATCTGACACGAAAGGAGAAGGGAGCATTCAGGAACTCCGAAACAAGCTATTTGATTCTTGATGATGATCCTACAGTGAACTCTGCAGATCCTTTAGAAGCTTCAACTCAGATGGCTGAAGAAGACAGCATCTTTTCTGCACCTGTTTATGAGACAGTGTCTAGTTTTAAACCTAATGATTTTGAATCCAAACTACTTCCTCCTGAAAACAAACCTTTGGAAACATCAATGTTAAAAAGAGTTAAGGAACTTTTCACCAACAATAACCCAAAGGTTATTGCACAGCATATTCTTAGAATGGACTGCAAGGTAAAAAAAATATCATGTGTTTTATTTTATATTGTGCCAATTTAGACTTTTTAAAGAACTAATTTGAAAAGAATAATGGGTAAATTTGCAGCTAATGTAGTGTTTGTATTGCTTGCAGGGATTTTTAGGGTGCTTGTTTTCCATTTGAAGAATAAGAATGTTCACAAACTCTTTGGACTAAAGGTTTCTCATCATGCTTGACTTTAGACTCAAATTCTCAAAGTCCTGTATGTCTTTTAAATCTCCTATCAGTTGCTGCATACCTGTGATTCAGCCTTTCTCCTGTATTGAGGCAGAGCTCTCTGTGCTCTAAAGCACTGCGGGAAGAACTGCTCATGACAGGAAATAGCTTATCAGGGCAAAGAGCAGACAGACCTGGTTGCCACATGGCCATAATATACAATGTTCAATGGAACTAAATATATTTAAACTTCTAAAACCAGCTGTTCTTCTAATCTTTGTCTGAGTTCCTCTCTTACAGCTGGGCAGGTGGTGTGGGAAAATAGCTATCAGGACTTGTGCTTTTCCCTCCTGTGAAAGAACTGTGCTAGTGGAGTTGCTTAGAAAGATGTAAAAAACAGGAACTATTTTTCACATTGTAGACTTTGGTCAGCTGCCAGGGCTTGGAGATCAGCTAATGGATCAGAAAGACAGGAGAATCATTTCCTAATGAGATGATGACTGTGTAATGAAAGAAATGTAACTGCAGTTAAATTTGCACCACGTTGCTGGGATGACTGAGTGCTGTACCTGCTGCAGAGCAGCTACAGGAACCAAGTGGTATGGTGGGTATCTAACCCCCAGGCTTTGTTGGGCTTGGGTGGTTTTAGTTTTTTAAAGAACAGTTTGAGAAGCAAAACACATGGCTACTTACTGGGCAACTCCATTGCAGACAGGAAGGGAAGGGGGAATGGTGATGCTCCAGAAGCAGCACATCTGTAGCACTCTGCTGGTGCTGCACTGATGGGCACCGTAGGTCGGAGGAGGGAGCAGTTCCCTGGAGCAGCCGGGTGTGAGAGTCCTGCCAGCTGCTGGGGGCCTGCCAAGCAGCAAACACAGCTTTTTCTCTCCTCAATAGCACTGCTGGCTGCTGCTAAGTGAGGCTTCATGCAGACATGGTGACTCAGAAAAACTCAGCTCCACAACTGCTCACTCTTTTCAGAAGTCTTAGATTGAGCCTTCTTTACTATGTTTCCAAGAGTATTAACAGCATTCTCTAACATTTTAGTTCCAAAATTCACTTTTTCTTTCCTTCCTTCAACCTAATAACAAAATTATTTTTAATATATTATTAAAGAGTATGTTGCTTGAAGGCATAGGATATGCATGCCTTAGAGAAGTAGTAAGTTTATATGTATATATGTATGTATATATTATGTTCAATTAGCTCATTATTAGATTCCTTATTTTAAATAGTATAAACTTTGCAATGGAGCTAAAGAACAAACTAGCCTGCTGGAATTAAGAGTCACTGGAGGGCTTTGCAGAAAGAGATTTTTGGATTTTGGAGCAGGAACAGTAACTAGCTGGGACAGGTAGAGAAGTCTATTTGATGTTCGCCTCCGAGTGCTGAGCCAGTGCCTGTCATTCGCTGGGAACTTGTTGCATAGACTGTACTGATAAGAACTGCATGATGCAATAAGATTGGCATGTGAATTGGGCCAGAATGAATGCTTTGTACAGAGAACCCAGGCTAGAGTTCATGTCTTCTGTGGGGCATCAGTAGTTCAGTTTGCCTTTCAAATAATGACATTTCTAATAAAGTATCACCCATCAGATTATGGTAATCGATGAGATGGATATTTGCCACTTGCATGCCTGTGATGGAATAGCAATCAGTGTGTCCAGGGGCTTCTAGAAGTGAAACAGGTTTTTCTACAGTGTGTTTTTGTACTGGTGAGGCTTGTTGTGCAGCCCAGATTGCTTTCATCATTTCATAACCAAAAAAGCCTGCTGATGGGTGTATCAGAAAATTGCAGGCAGATTGGTTTGTGAATGTGTCAACATACAAGCCTTAAACCAGCAGATAATCTTACACCATCATATCAATGTGGTTTTGTGTATTATTAGCAATTATAATTGTTATTGAGATAACCAGTAGCTAATACAATATGTTTAAAAAGCAAAGACAAATTGGTGAGGGTGTCAACTTTCACACACTGACTTCATTAGGCACTCAACATTGTGTCCTCCTTAGTCCTTTTTCTGATTCATCTTTATGAGGACCCTGTGGTGTAACTAAAAACATTCTGAGCAGTAGTTTTTTTAGAAAGGAAAAAGGCAAAGCACGTGTGTATGTCCTTAAGGCGAAGAGCAGTGCCTCTCTGACAAGGATCAGGCTGAGAGAGCACTGTATTTCCTGCAGCTTGCATAGTAATCTCTTTCTGGAAGCAGGGGATGGAAGTTTGATAAGGCATTTTGGACACACCTTTTATGTTTTCTGATGGCTGTATCATGTAAAAAAATATTTCCTTGGCTTTTTTGTATAAGGCACTGAACACACATAAGTTAAAGTTTTTCTTTGATGCCTGTATTCTAATGTTGCATGCTGTGTGCTTAGCTCTGTATGCCCTGCACTTACCTGGAGGACTTCTATGTGGCGAGAGGGGTTTTTTTGAAGAATGTTAGTTTCACAATTCATGCAGAGTTTTTTGCACTTGACAGGTGGCAAGGATAGTAGAAGTTTCTGAAGAGATGAGAAAGAATATGGGAGGGATCTCTGGTCTGGAACTGATCACCTTGCCTTACGGACATCAGCTGCGCCTTGACCTCGTTGAGAGGTAAATGTTCCTGTTCATTTCCAGGGCAGGTGGCCAGAAGCTCAGAGCATGGCTGTGCTGTCCTTCTCATTTCCTCCAAGAATGCTCTCCTGCTTGTTTCCTGAATTCACGTGTACAGATTACTTGGTGACATGGCATGTAAATTCTTTTGGCATAGATCTTATGGCCTTAAGGTCATAAGGCAACTCTCCCATGAAGTACAGGGAAAGGGGAATGGTGTTGAAAGCAGGGTCCTTGGAACAACTGAATGCCATCAGCTCTCCTTTACAAACTCAAGTAAACTAAAATTCAAGGGACCTGTAATCTCTCTGAGCATGTGTATGTGTGGAGGAGACTGAAAGGTCGTACCCTTCTGCAAGTGGCAAGAGGATTAAATAAAGTAAAAAATTATCAGCAAAGCTTTCTGAAAAACCTCTGCACAAGTTAAGGGGGAGCACATAAGGTGTTCTGATCTACATTTTCTGCATCATATTTCAGTCATTTGATTGCTGAGATCTAGGTGGGGGTGGTGTCAAAGGATTTGAATGTGGAGGACAAAGGGAATTGAGGCAATTTTCCCAAAAGCATTCATTCATTCGTTGCTTGAGCAGAATTTTGTATAGTTAGTATCATCTTAGGAGATTTAATTGAAACATTAATTTAAAGTCTGTGTGTATATGTTCCATATGTCATTATTGCTTTTGCTGCAAAAATGTAGGTAAGACCTAAGTTTTCTGGGCATAAGAAGGTAGAAATACACCTTTGAACTGGTCTTCTTTGAACACATGTAAATTTAGTAAGTTGTAATCAGTCGCATAAATTGTTTCACTTACAGGCACAATACCATGGCAATAGGAATAGCTGTTGATATCTTGGGTTGCACAGGAAATGTAGAAGATAGAGCAGCAACATTAAACAGGATCATCCAAGTTGCTGTGGAGTTAAAGGAGTCACTAGGGGATTTATATGGATTTTCTGCCATTATGAAAGCACTGGAAATGCCACAGGTAAAAATCTGTTTCTCTTTATGTTCCAAAATGTGGAGTTGTTTGATGGCTTATTTAATTTAATTTGAGCAATTCCTTCACGACTAGAGATCATCAGGAAAGAGTTTTCTTGACTATTCTACAACTGTGACTAGCCATGTACTTTTCCTGCAGATTGCTGTGGAGTCAATAATGGGTGTTTTCTATTTTGCATGAACAGGTCAGTAGATTAGAACAAACCTGGACTGCTCTAAGACACTGCTATACCCAGACTGCCATTATGTATGAAAAACAGCTGAAACCATCTTGCAAAGCTTTGCATGAAGGACAAGATGAGTGGACAAGTGAGTATGAGTGACACTGGTTTCTATTTTGTATTTTAACTCTCCCCCTACTGATTTCCTGTGCGAGATGAGGCAGCTGCTCTTCCCATAGCTGTGCACTGTATGTTAAAATTACTATGTAAACTTGTCCAATGCCATATGATAATGACTAGAAGCAAACAGTCTGGCAGCCAAACATGAGTATGTGTTTGTGTGCCTGTATCCCTGCAGAATATAGCATTCTTCCCACATCCGTATTTCCTCTGTGTGGAGCAGAAACTGACACATTGCATCATCTTGCCTCAAAGACAGGAAACAAATCTCTCTCCTCACAAGAGAGTTAATTCTGGCAGATCTTGCTTATTTGCTTTGTCTATTGAATCAGAGTATGAATCCTGAAATAAAAAAGGATGGGGCTAGGTAATTCTTCTGGTCACATTAGGTGCTCCATTGTTTGCAGCTCTAGTTTCTAAAGAAGTGCAAAACAGAGAAAATAATTTCTCAGAACATTTCTCCAAGAGAACAGGTAGACAGTGAAAACTTTTTAGTCTCATGGCTATTTATTGGAATGACTGATTTTGAGAATGTTTCAAACCTCTGTGTTTTAAAAAAAATGTGTTTAAAATCTCTGTGCCACTGTACTAATTCAGCAGAGCCTTCCCCTGCAGCAAATACAGCCTTCCAACAGATTTGTCTTGGTCTTCTTCCCCAGCCGTTCACTGGAAACTGGTAGGACAGGTGTATTTGATAGCACGTTAATTTGAAAGATGGAAAACAAATTGTAGTTTCCAACTTAAAAAAAGAATACTGCAGCTACAATACTTTCTTCAATTAACAAGTTTTATAATGTCTGATGATATGAAATGAGACATATGATACAATTGTTATTCTGTTGCAGAAACTATCAGTGCTCCACAGAACAACTTAACAGTGCCACTGCTGATCCCTCTGGTTACCTTGATGGAGCGCCAAGCTGTTGCTTTTGAAGGCATGGAGCTGTGGGAAAGCAGTGACCAAAGCGGTGAAATAATGCTCAGGCACTTGGGCACAGCTCGCCTGATCGCCCAGAACGCACAGACGTTTCGCCTGACGGCAGAGCGGCTGCTGGAAGGTAGGAGAAGCTGCTGCCCTGCAGCACCAGCTGGGGGTGGTGTCCCTGCCCAAGTGCCCCTAAAAGTCAGAGAAAGAAATTCTTCTCTTTAGTGGGAGCTGAGATAGTAGCAAATGTCCTGCAGGAAACTCAGTCTGAGGACAAGATTAATATTGTTTAAAGGCAGACAGTAAATTACTCATCACTATAGCTCTCCACCAAGCATTTTTGCTAAACATACTCGAAGTTCTCATGACTCAATAGGCTGACCCTTCTGGCAACTGAATAGAAGTACAGTAAAGACTGAGAATAACTTCCTGTCTTCTGTACAATCTAAAACTCCTACTCTGATTATTACAACTAAAACACCACCCTAAGATTCTTTACAACAGTGCAAGTTGTAGCACTGAGATACTGACCACCTACAGCCAGAAAGCAGCCACATGTTAATAATGTGACTTTATTTTTTAAACTTGCAGTGGAAAAGTTAAGGGAGTGGAGAGAAATAATTTCTGCAGGCAGCATGTAAAGTCAGTAATTATATTTAAGGTCTGGCTATAATGACAATTCTCGACCATTAGAATCGAGCAAATAGCCTTGTCCCAGTGTCCTTACAGCCATCTGTGTGCTAGTAGCAGGTCAAAGCTGGCAAGGGTTTTCACTGTTTGAGTAGCTTGTTAAAAATCATTGTGCAAAAGGAACCTAGCACACTAGAGCTTATTTGGGGAGAAGACAGTTTAAAAGCCATTTCTACAGAATAAAAAAAATTGCCTGATGGTGATACTGTGGGATTCTTTTTACTTACTAGGTTTCCAGCCAGATGAAGAGCTGAGTGAAATCTTCAAGACAGAATTTCAAATGAGATTGCTCTGGGGCAGCAAAGGAGCACAAGTTAATCAAAGTGAAAGATATGAGAAATTCAGCCGGATCTTAACTGCACTTTCCCGAAAACTGGAACCACCTCCAGCGAAGCTGGTGGAACAATTAAGTATATAAAACTCTGGAAACACTATTTAAGTGATATACTTGAAATAACCTTAGCATTCTTCTGGCAATTTGGTAATGCATTTCTTGCATTTCACAAGCTGTTTAGAACTTTTAACTGCACAATGCACACTTGTTTTAAAACTACTGATTTCTAAACAAATTATTTATTCACTGTGTCACCAAGTCAGCTACTGATGCCTTTAAACAGTTAGGTTATCCCTTTATTTCCCCAGAGCTGCAATGTTTTAATGATGCTGAGGAGTAAGGGCACTGGTATCTTAATATTAAGGTGAAGCAAACAGTGTAAATAAAATGACAGATTAAGTATCTGACATGGCAGAAAATTTGTATAATAGTCCTTTAATCAATATAAAACAGTGTAGATAGAATCTTAAAGTGTATCTTTATGCAAAATAATTTGCATATTTACAGATCACAGAAATACTGCAGAAATGATCATTTATCTGTAACCAGAAGGCTCAAACATCACTGTGCCTATGAAACTAGAAAATTAGTTTGCGTATGTGTTGGGACAACTTCCCCTTTTTTTCTAAGACAGCATCTGTAGTACTTCAGCTTTTGCTGGAGCCTGCACAACAGTCATGCTGCCAGGAATGAATGATGAAATGGCAAGAACAAACAATCCAGATAATTAAAATGCTTTCAGACATGAGTAAACGTGGGTGTATGTATGTATTAAACTTGCTTCATTTACTGAGGTGAATCACTTGGGTAAGTACTTTTTCTTTTTCCTTGGGTGAAGGTGAAGCATAAGGTGTTACCACTTTTTATAGGAAATCAGCATGCACAGTATTTATTATACAAAGAGAGTTTTAGCAGCAAATCCCACTTTGTCACATACAGAACTGGTGTATAAGGGTTATCCTCAGAAGTTGTACAAATATTTAAGTAAGAAGTACAGAGCTGCATGTGCTTGTTGTCAGTAAGCCTATTTTGGGAGTGAGATGTTACTTAGAGCACTGAAAGTACTGGAGTAGGATGACAACAAAACCAACACCAGAATCTGTTCCTCCTGTCTACAATCACAGCAGAGGTTTCTAGCATCAGAACAAGAGTTTACAGACCTCATAATGAAAGTCACCCTGTCAATCTTAACAGAAGACAAATGGGGAAGCTAATCACTTAGACCATGAAAAGATTTTTTTATTCCATGAAAATATTCTCAACAGAGAACACTATTTTTAAACAAAGCATTTAACATTTAGGAAATCAACATGTGCACAAAAAAGGATTAAAAAATTACTGGAAAATGTCTGATTCTTTAAGACAACTCACGTTCAGAATTTTAGAGTAAGTGATTTATAACTAGCTGTGCAAGTACAAATGCTTTTTCCTATGCTTAATAACCCTCATACAAGTTGCACTATCCCTCTTGAAAGCAACCTGCCTCCAAAGGAAGCAAATCCTGGTTTTAGAAAAACAAACAGTAGTGTAAAAAGAACATTTAGTCTTTTACTAGGAAGTGTTATTACTGACCTGCAAGGCTGTTAACTAGGCAGACCACAGGCCCCTTTACCAGAAAATACACAGATCACATTTCCTCCTTTTCACAGAATTACAGAATCACAGAATATTCTGGGTTGGAAGGGACCCACAAGGATCATTGAGTTTCCTCCAAAATAAAAAAGCACTAGATTTTTTAAAAGGAAAAAAAAAACAACCCCAATCCCAACAAACCCCACCCAAAAACCCCAAACCCAAAAAACTACCTAAGTAGTTTTGTCAGTATTGAGTAATGTCACATTATTATATAAATAACCCTGTATACAAGCTCCAAAAATCTAAACTTTAGAGTTTAATAGGCCCCATAGTACACTAGGTCAAGCTGTGTAATAGTGGTATACATAACAAAAGGAATAAACCTCTACACAAGTCACTCAAATTCAGTTTTACTGGTAGTACAGTTCCTAATAACACTGAAATGAAAAAGAATCCAGCACTGCTGCATCCACATATTGCTTCAAACCCCAGAAAAACAGGATGTTTAATTATTATTCCATAATACACTGCCAAACAGCAGGTGGCTGGGTTGACAAGCTTGTGTTGATGGAAGTATCCCTCCCCCCCAACATCTCTAGTCTAATTCTTATCACCCTAATCAAACAGATATGATGTATTTATTAATAGAACCACAAATGGGAGGCAAGACAACATAAGCAATAGGGGCACTGCAGACAAACTATATTTACACGTATAAACATATCCAAATTTCAATTGTTTACAAGTAAAAGTGCACAAAGATCATTACGAAATATCACGCAAATGTCAACTGGTCCATACAATGAAGCATCACCTGGAAATGGACTAGCACTGCAGTAATTGAAATTGGAACTTCATAGTGAAAAACTAAAAGACAGTTTCCATAAAAATCTTTTAAAAAAATATTAAAGTCAAATGAAGAGATACACGTTTCAATGTATAAAATTCATGGATGCACCATGGATCCAGTAAAGTAGAGCTCTAGAAAACACCTACCGTGGCTACCTCAGCAGCTGCAGCACTGTGAAAGAGCTGAGACACAAAGCCCTTTGTGGGATACTGTAAGTGGTAGTGTTGGCAAACAACAGATTTAGGCACTCTAGTTTAAGGCAGCATTTGAATGGCAAGTGGTTGACTTCTGAAAACAGTCTTTAGCTTGCAGTGGTGAATCCTCTGGTTGTGCTCCAGGTTTTCAGTGCTCACAACAGGTTACTGAAGGGCTGAAGACGGACCACAGTTCTAGGAGTTTCTCTTGATTGCATTGTAGGCTAGAGCTGAGATGCATTATTTCCCCAAATTAACAAAACACATTACGGTCTCTTATCAGTTATGCCAAACATCTGGAATGTAATGATGGTTGCAGTGGTATTGTTATAGCAGCATACATGGATACTGGGATGAAACTCTAGTGCTGAAGATATTTAAAGAAAATGATTTGTTACAAAATAAGACAAGCAATGATGGCAAAGTGTTACAGAGAACATGCCTGAGTGTCCTAGGCATGCAGGAGGAGGTTAACGGCGAGCATGGAGGTGGCACAGGCAGACTGATAACTGACACAGGGTTTTAAATGACTGCCAATAAAAGTGAGTTCGAAAAAAGCATAATTGAGAAAATCAAAACACAGCACAAGCTAAAATATAGTTTGTGCACCTGGGACAACCTAGGACATTGAAAATAAAGCAATTTTAGGAGCAGTAGCCTTTTTACTCTGGTAATGGAACTATTTTCCTGCACAAATTGAAGATTTTGTAATACATCCTTACCTACATATGGAGATGCTAAGGTGTTAGTGACTAAATGTATGTCTGCATGCATTCATGCAACTAGCTTTTCCCTTGGGCCTCCCAGTCTAGTACCCCTCCCCTCCCCGCCCCCACCCCCCCAGCAGCTGCATGTAACCTCCTTCAAGATCTCGCCCATTTTCTCAGAAACCCGCTTCAGGAACCTGCAGTCCAAGAGGAAAAAGAAAAGAACAAAGTTACTGAAGGCCTTTAGAAGACAGAGAAGCGTGCTCAGTTCTAACAGGCCATTCTCAGTGGCTAAACATTAGCCTTGTACTTAATTCCACAAACTCTCATTAGAAATCTGAAATTAGCTTTTTTTTTATCAAGTTGTGCAATGCAGTTTCCCATCCTCAGTGATTTAAACAATGAGGAGAACTACTGTACATTTAAGACATTGTCTTCAAACTAAACACAATACAATTCAAAGACTTAGCTTACAGGCACAGATTAAGAATATAAAATCATTCCCTTATCAGGAGCAGAGAGAATTTTCAGTAAGACATCAAGCATTACATGTGATCTCTTTTTGTTTGTTCAAGGTATCTAGAGTTAAAACAATGACGTCGTGTCCAATACAGAACATTCTACATTAGAAGTACTGAAAAGGAAGGAGATAGGCAGGTCAGTGGACTTTCTGTCCTTCTTAATCATAGTGTTTTTTCCTGAGTATTTTTGTTGAACTTTCAGAATCTGAAAACATTTTCCTGTTTAAGAAGTGAAAGCTGCCAAGTTATTTGCTAAGGAAGGAAATTAATAATTTTCAGTAACTGAGTTCAGTTAGTTATTAGAGGAAAAGGATCTCTGTTTTAAGAATATAGTTTTAGTTATAAAAGTGGGAACAGTATATCTTGGAGATCTTGAAAACTTAAGTATTTTTTCAGTTCTCTATAAAAACAAAGTATTCTACAGAACAAGAAGGAATCCTGGTCTTTTTCAGTTTAATAGCTAAATTGGATTTAGTGCTTTGTAAAGCAGGAAAGCAGAAGACACTGGCCAAAATTACAGACCAGTGTAAGATGCATTAATTTAATGTGGTCATCTCTGAAAAGAACTATATCTAACTCCCCATGCAAACAACAGATCATTGCTGACTTCTGACACTGTAATTCTTTCCATGAGCCTATGTAACTTACAATTTTTCCCCTATTTTCCCTGGGGAATGTACAACTGAGGGCTGCCAGTTTACTGTTAGATATAGGTTACTGCACCTTTGCTGTTTTTCTCTAGCGTTACATCTATATATGATGTTGGCACATAGCCTTCCTCTCCATTATGTCTTCGAGCTCTTGTCCACCCATCTCCTTTGTCCTCCTCAATAATGTACAAAATTTCCCCTTCTTTCATTGCTAGAGTGCCTTCATTATGACCTGGGAAAAACAAGAGGAAAAGAAGTCTCACAGTTCAAACAGAATTTCAAGTCGTCTTTTTCCCAGGGCATAGTTTCCAAATGAGATGTAAACAGGAAGATTGAAAAATCTGTGCAAGAGAACATATGGCCAGACTTACAGAAAAAAAACCTAGTCCCCATTTGTAAAGCTGAATATTTTCCAATAGCTGTGCTAATATTTTTCTTAAAACAGCACGAAAGTAGTGCTCATGAATTAATTTAAAGTATCTTCATTGATCTTTTAAGCCATTAGTTACTCACACAGGTAATTTGCTTTAAATCATTTTACCGGTCTTCTCTATAACAAATCCTCCATGCCTTACAGTCAAGAGTCTCAGTGCTTATGTTGTTAGCCTTACCATCAAAGGGATATATTGCCTTGCAATGTCCTATAGCTGGTAATGGATCATCATCTTCGAACTCATCATCAAACTCATTGGGATGAGCGTGCTGCTGTGGTGGGCCACGAACTTCCTGGTTGGCATCATCCGTGTAACTCCCTTCAGGGCTATAATGCAATGACAGGAGCATGAGGACTCTGAGGGGTTCTTAGCTCTAAAACCCAGAACATCCGTGCATCACAGAAAGGGCAAGTCATGGACATTGTTTTGGAATTCCTGTTAGCACTCTTTATATTACTGTCAGAGGTGATTTTCTGAAAAAACTCACCTAGCAAAGGCTTAAACTGAATTCTGCTACAAAAACAAACATAAATTTGACATACCTGTTTCCACAGAACATGGAAAACTAGTGAGCCTTATGCAATGGAATAAGACAGGTTTAAAAGGCACTGCTATTTTATGAGCAGGTGTTTAAATTAGACAGTTTTTATATGTTACCAGAATGGCATGAAGTGACCTCTAGAAGTCAGAACCAGTTAAGATTTTCCTTTAGAAGGAGATACACTTTGGGAGGATGAGTAACAACCCTCACTCCTGTTAATTATCAGAGAGCTGTACTGATTCTAGCATAGGATATGAAAGCAGTAGAGACAGAATAGTGACCTCTCTCGGCCCTGTGTGACAAGGTGGTTGATATCGCTGCTGTGCCGCCTGTCGCTTCTGGCTGCTACTTTACCTTCAACTTCAGAGAGCCAGGCCTTGGGGAAAAAAGGCAAATATTGGTGTCAAAGAAACTTGATCTAAACCAGCACATTTAACAAATGCATTTAACTGCACACAGTTCACAGCCACACAGAGACTGTGTTCAGATATCAAGTCTCATAATTACTTCACACAAACCTATCCTTTATGCTTAGCCTACACTCCATACTGGTGTTAAGGAGAAAGAAAATCTTTAATTATATGTGAATTTCAGAATAAGTGAATAATAATATATTCTTCTGAACCGTTTACATCTTTAATAATGTACATCCTTATTCTAGCTAGATGAACATACTTGAAAATATAGCACCCCACAAAAACTGTATCAGGAGCACTTTCTTAAATCACTTAGTTTTTCTGGGTGCTATATTTAAAGCTGTAAGGCCAAGTACAGTTGTACCAATCATTTATATTTTCCAAGGAACTGTTTTAGAGTCTAACCTCATTCTTGTGTATTTCCATCCGAAGACGGTCCATGTTGCTCATAGTCTCAGTTAATTTTGGTTGCAAACTGCTCGGATCACCCATCTGGGGATTTTTTTCATAAACATCCTTCATCTTGATGAGGGCATCTCTAAAAACGTACAAAACATGACAATAATTAATACACCAGTATTGATTCATTAAAGCTAAAATAATCTTTACGAGATCCTGAACTGTGATTAGGTACCAAGCACAGCAATGAGGAACTGCTGGTCTTCACACCATGCCTAAATCCTTCTCCCATTCTGTCATCTTAGCACTCTGCCTTCCTTTCTTGTGTTGTGCACAGGCACAGAAGGACTCCAGTTGTTCACTCTAATCTATCCAGTCTCAGTAGTGTTTCCCATACTGTTTGTTATACACAACTTCCTAAATATTAGTAATGTTCTGTTCTTAAAGCACCAAGCTGCTGCTATTTTGCTCAACAGACCACACCTTTTTTTAATGCATGATTTTAGAGCCAATGTTCACTATGCAGTGTTAGAATCAAAATGACTATTAGAGTAAAGCAGAAGGAAGCAGTGCTAACAACCTACATACAAGAAAACCATGAACTTAAAAATGGTTTTTAATAATAGCCTGGCCTAATGTATTGTCTCCTAGCTTTTGAGCACTGTTGGCTTAGGTAGAGGATGTTAAAAAAAAAAACAACAGAGAGAATCATGACAGAACTCCAAAAAAACCACACTCACTTTTGGTCTGTTTCCTTCTGTAGTTCTCTGTTAAGTTCATCGATTCTCTGTTGCAGTTTCTTACGTCTTTGTTCTGGAGGGAGGTGGCTGAAGTCTTCTAGTGCAGGGCCCTGCAAGCAGAAATGCTATGAAACAAGGTACATGCACATGTCTGGGCAGCTGAACTGACATACCCACACATGGACAGTGTTCACTGGAAGCAGGATGGACCTTCTTAAAAACTCTACTTGACAGACAGCTCTACAAAAGACCGCACAGAATAAATGCGTGTTCTTGCTGCCAAAGTGTGGTCATTCAGTCAAGGGGCCTTCTGCCTTCTGTAGCAGTTGGCTCACAGGGGTAATTCAATATTTCTAGACTTTATTTTTCTGAAGCCATGTACCTCCTCTTACATCCACTGCACTTCAAGCGGATTAAGAAAGGACAGAATTACTCAAGTCGGAACAAAAACCTAATATATATAATTGTTTCTTTCTCTGGAGTGTCTTCTGTGGTTTATTTGGATGGTATCAAAAGAAGAATATTCTATTTTGAATATTCATTCCAAAGGACTATTATAGTTCTCTTCCAGAACTTCAGCAATCCTAGAAAACATATTAAAACTTACAAAGTTCTGATGGATTTTACCTCAAGTAAAACTAGTTTATGGAAAAAGCCTTTGTAAAATCAAATTTTTTACTTAAATTTGTTTATCTGGCTCAAAACTTGTTCAAATATTCCAAGTCACCTTTTTTTACAAAAAAACCCAAAAAAATCCAAAAACACCCCAACAGCCAAAAAACTTTAGGGAGGGAAAAAAACCACTTACTTCCCAAACCAGCCAATTTAAAACCACCTACTGTTATGAACCCAAACCTGCAAACCTGATTGCAAACTTGTGCCAAGATTACAATAAACAGGACAGAAGGGCCATTTCCATGAAATGCATGGAAAGAGATTTTTATGTATCTTGCGAGTGTATTGTGAAAACTCTTCCCCTCAGGGTGACAGACACCGACAGTGTTAAGTAGGAAATATGTATGGTACATGTTTTAATAACAAAAGGTTATGTTCTTTTTGTGTTCCCACTTGCCTAAGGAACTTAACTGGTTTTAACACAAGAAACCCACTTGCATTACAGTAACCCTCCATGGAGGCAAACCAAACTGGACAGCATTTGTTTTGTCGAGAAGAAAGTTTACAAAAACTTGACTACTGAGATTTTGACGCAAGCCTTAGGCTCAGGTGCCAAGTTTCCAATACCCCCTCTTAAGGTCTTCTTACCCCCTCTACTTCTTTTGCACTTGTAAAATCAATCTCATTGCTTTTTAAGAAGGGAATACAAGACATCATAAAGAAGGAAAATCAAGATATGATGTTTCCAAAATAAAACAAGTGCTTCTTTCTGGAGGAAGAAGAATACACACTGTGTATGGTCTCAAAGCCCAGAGATGCAAAATGACATAAATAAATTCCTCGTTCCCTTCATAAAGAGTCTTCCAAGAAAACACTGTTAAGTGTAATACACTACAAAGAAACAAAAACACAGTCACGTCTTCTCTATCATTCTTCCTTACAGGGCAGTTTAAACCAGAGTATCCTAAAAGATGAATCAGAAGAACAGAGGTCTTTTTCTGAGTTTTTACTGATTTAACTCTGGAAAACAATATTGATTAAGGCATCGTTTTATTTAGTGTAACAGCTTTCTAAATCTTTCTAAGCATAAAGGTCCTCCCCTGCAAATTTTTCTTCCAAATTCAAAGGAATGCAGTATTTAATATTTCTTCTTTATACAAATTTTGTAATCTTTCAATATACGTATTTTATGCTGTATTAACAATTTTCCTGACAAAAAAAAAATCACCAAGTATTTCCATCACATTGTGAATACTGGTCAACTCTAAAATTCCAAAATTGCAGATTTAGTTGCAGCTAGATCACAAGCCTAATTGCCTTACATTAAGCATGGATGATTAAGAAGACTGTGCATATGAGTGGAAAATCTGAAGATGTATTTCAGCACCTGACTTAAAGCAGTTATGATATGGAAACACTTTCAAAAGATTATTTTCATGCTATCTTAGCAGAAGTACAGCAGACAGATCAGCACACGGGCTTACCATCTTCACCGACCACTGCACAGTTCATTTGAAAACAGAAAGAAACGGGAAATTATTTACATGCAATGACCAGTTGCAAAAATGATTAATGCCTAAAAATGTATCTTTAAAATATTACTTAAGAATTGACATTTTCATTTATAAAAAATACATTTTACTATAAGCACAAGAAAATAATTGCTTTAAGAAATACTGATTAAAAAAAATACTAGGTGATAATGGGTACTTTAACTTACAGAATTCTAACACACAACTTCATTAAACTACTTCTGAATTTTGGTGTTCTGAATAAATGGCTAGAGAGCCTTCTATTGTAGAAGAAATATACACACACAGCCAACATTGCACAAAATAGCAGAATTTGATGATGATGGACTGATCAGCCATATGCAAATAATTTGTTAATCAAAGCTCAAAATCCACTATGATCACTCTTACAAATGTAGTTTTTACAATGTATTTACTTTATTATCACAGCAGATCTAGAATAAACCAAGATATTTTTCAAGTTTAGAAGTAATTCCTGTTACTTTCTGAAAACAGCACTTGGGTCATTGCTGTTACTTATAATTGTTTTAGTTCAGCTAAAAATAAAGACACTTAAAGAGTAAAGAATTTATCCTTAGAAGCAGCAAATAAAACAAGGGTGCCAGGAGTTGACTCTTGGGTTTAATAGTCACAGCATTTTGAAGATCTACCTTGCTTTCAATGATTTGGACAACCCTTTCCAGAGAAACACCGAGCACCTTAGAAGACAGATATCTCAACTTCACTTTGGACCCCGAGCAATTGTGAAAGCTGTTGATTGGGGCACAGAACTTCCAGCAATGAGGGAAAAAAAGCACCTTCACAAATGATACTTTGGTAGGAATCTCGAAGTCCAGAGATGCAAAAGGACATAAATAAACTTCCTGTTCCCTTCAGAAAGAGTCTTCCCAGAAATCACAGTTAAGGTTTACAGCTCACTGCTGACAATGCAGCTATTTTAGGTGCTAAGTGGCATCGAGCACAGACCGCTCACAAGCACTAACACTGCCTGGAATTGCTGAGGTTTCAAAGGAGAAGCAGCAGCAGGTAACAGCAGCACTAATACATCAAGTTACACTTGCTTACACCTTTTTTCAGTAACCTACTCTACACCTACTGTTTGCTGCTCTTGCTGTACATCACGATACGAAAATGTATGGCATGAAGCACAGAGTGCAGGGAGACTGGTTTTGTGATCTCCTGTGCCTTGAGTGAAATCATGTGCAGGCATGTTAAACAAAATGACCAGTATGGTTCTCTGTCTGATACATGCCAACTCAGGGATGAAGCTCAGTAGAAGCAGAAGCAAATTAAATACTATTTTACATGGACAGACAGAACAAAGGGGAACATTTTTAACCTGGAAGAAGACAGACTGAGACGTTAGGAAGAAATTCTGTATTCAGTGGGTGGGGAGTCTCTGGAACAGGTTGCCCAGAGGAGCTGTGGATGCCCCATCCCTGGCACTGTTCAAGGCCAGGCTGGATGGGGCTCTGAGTAGCCTGGTCGAGTGGAAGGTGTCCCTGCCCATGGCAGGGGGTTGGAACAAGATCATCTTTGAGACCCCTTCCAAACCAAACCTTTCTATGATTCTATGGTTTAGCAGTTCTGCATGTCAGTGCCACTTGGACATCATTTTCCAGGGACAAAAAATATGGGAAACAGCATCACGTACTAGCAACTATTAAGCAGTTAATCAAGATATATTATAAAGATAAGGCTGATCAATGAGATTAAAAAAACATCTACTAGTATTTCAGTATACATTTAAGTTGAAAAGACTAAAAATATGCAATAATATGATGTCTCCTAAAATGCTTGCAAGGATATTAAAAATATATAAAAAATAAATGTTCATCTTGAAGATTTTACAGAGATTAACTCTTTAAAATTATGGCCTGTTTGAGTGAATCTAGATCTGTAGGATACTAGTGATGCTTCCTAATTTTAAAGAATTATTAAATTTAAATTAAATAAAGAATGCATTAAATTAATTCAATTTTACAACATAAACAGTGTTTATAACAGATTTAAAAATCAAAGATACGGTTTCATTTTCCATTAGCATTCTGTAGCTGTTAGGAGATGATCTTTTGCTTCAGAAAGAGGTTCTAGAACTACTGGTACTACAAGGTGATGATTTGTAAGCCAGAAGTTAATACATGTAGTGATCAACAAAACGGAGGGGTAATCAAGGCCTGTGCCATTCCAAAAAGTACCTAATCCTGTTAGCTCCTCCCTGAGTACTAAAGAAGAAACATTGCCTTCATGACCAGGCCAAATTATGATACAACGACTCAGGAGGGAAAAGGAGACGCTGTCCTTCATATAGACTTAGAGGATCACAAGAATTTTCTTAAAAATGGCAGTGATAAAAAGTTATCTGGGGGCCTGGAATTAGATGCCACAACATGACTTAAATAAAATAAGTTTTAACTGTAACTCATTCTGTTTCAGAATGACAACAAGGAAGCCTCTAAATTGTAACTCTGCTGCAATATAACATTGTTGTACCTTGATCTCCGCATTACCTCAACAACAGTCAACCATTCTTGATCCACATAAGACAGCAAGTCAATATTGTGTTGAAATACCAAAAAATTATTAATTACATATAATCAAATGCATCCAATTACCTTATTATTTGGATCAATAAATATCACTAAACATACATAAACTGGGCAGTCTATGCTTGTCTGACATAACAGGAAAGTGCCAGTACATTTATCACTAGTACCATAAATGTTGCTAGGAAACCACTTAGTATTTCCCTTCAACTGACTTCCAGATAAATTCTACTCACAGAATATGCCATATTTATATTAGTAAATTAATGGATAAGTCTCAGTGGTATTTGGTAGCAATTTTTTCAATAATTTCACCCAAAAGAACCTAGGACAAACAAGAGCAACTAATTAATCAGAAAATGAATTAAAATTATAATGTTTTTAAAAAAAAATATTTCAGAATCTGCAATCACCATAAGCTATAGCATTTGATGTACAAAATAAATTTAATTCTCCCATCTTAGTTCAGTGTCTCATAATCAACTTTTACTATTTCAGTTCAAAGTCAGCAAATAAGACATCTGATCTGTCAGATGATTTTTGTGGTAACTATATATCCAATGATAAATTACTGCAAAAATATGTTACATGATGGTAGGAAAACATTGTGAATGTGAAAAACAATGAAGAAAGGTATCAAACACATGCTGAGCACCCTCTTTATAACACCTTTCTTTTAGGCACGAGCATTTAAAATGTAATAAAGAATATTTCTATTTTATTTTACTTTTAATCTGTTGGTAACTTCTGCACAGTGCAAAACAAAGTATCCTAGAAGTGACCTTATAGCTGCAGTGTTACTTTTAACCAAGTAAGCCTTATAATGAGGGTGAAGAGCATCAGAAAAGCCACATCACAAACACACTGCTCATAGCCCATCATGCATTTCAACTTGTTATCAAACTTACCCCTCTTTTGAGGCTTCTGAAAGAAGGAATTCTGGGCTTCCCTGTTTTTATGTCACTCATGCAATAATGCACTGGTTCAATGGAGAATATGGGATACTGGGACCCATTAGGAGTACTGGATGTGTATAAACTAGTAGGGGTTAAGGGTGGGGATTGTGGCTAATGTGGAAATAAAGAAAGCAATAAATAAGCCAAATGTTCAAAGTGACTTTAAAATGAAAATTCTGTCTTACAAAAAATAAAATTTCCATCCAACACAGAAACAACTTTTAATGTTCCAGACACATTCATACTGTAACTGTACTGGGTTTAAAAGGTTTCTGTCATGAATTAATCTTCCGAGTTACAGGTTGCTGCAGAGAATGAAGGAATATTCAGAAAAGCTTTAGACTCAACACTGCCACAAGAGCCTAACAAGATCCCAAAGTTCACCATCTCTTTTCTTAAAGCAGAGCTCAGCTATTGCCAATTTAGTTACAGTCATTCTGGAAGCTCAAGCATTCCTGCTCCCTACTTCCTCCTGCACACTGAGGACCCTGCTCTACCAGGTTAGCCAAACCAGAAACATTTGGTACAAATGAAACAAAGAGTATTCTCAGTCTCTGTAGCCAATGGCTGCATGGCATTCTTAGCATCATCACAAGAACCTCCTCCCTCTTATTTCCAATTCCTTCTCATTGTTTGTCTCTCATACCTATGCTATTCTTTCCCAGTTCAGTTTTCCTCTACTATTTCCACTGCTGCACAACTCATTCCCTTTACAAAAGGCTTTTATGTCTTTGACAACATTAAAAATAGGTAAATAAATACCTTGGAAGTCAAGACCAGCCATAGTTTCAGCTAAATGAAGGCCCAAAGGCCACCATGAATATCCCAGCTGTAGTAAATTTTATAATAATTTATAATAATTTTATAATAGATAATTTAAGAATGTGTTTTAAAACCTGTGAATAGTATTTAGAATTTAATATGTATCTTCCAGTAAGTATTTTGCCCCCAGCTGCTGTTTTGTAGAGTGTTCTCTATCCTCCCCAAAACCAGGTTAAAATAGAAGGGACAGAATCTTTCATTTCATCCAGGTCTTTAAGGAAGAGGTGCATGTAGTATGTACACACATATGTACCTGTGACTCTGTACAGAAAACAGTAAGGCTGATTCCCTGAATGCTGCACACAAAGGGAACGAACTGGGGAGAAGAAAGTGTAGGGGAAGTTTTGTCTGCTTGTTTCAGCTGACACTAAGGGATTCTTATCACTTAAGATAAGAATCACACTTAATCACACTAAGGCATTTCTTTTAACTACAGCAAATGCCAAGGTCCAGACTGAAAACCAGTGTACATTTACATACTCTCCAAACTCTCAGAAAGATGGCTTGTGGTCAAACTGGCAATTGTGATCTCATGTCAGAACAGGCCGAATCTCACCCACCCCTGCAGACAAATGCAATATGTATGTCCATATATTAATGCATTTGAACTGTTATGAATCCTTCATCATATTGCATGAAAAGTAAACAATCAGTTTTAACACACAGCTGGAATTACATAATATACCGAGGACAGAATAAAGAATCAGCTGTATCCTTCCTTTCTGTAAAGATCTACTTTCTCTGAATACTATCAAGTGGAAAATAAGCCCTACCATTAAGAAGCTCTAAGAATAGTTTCCTGTAATAAATGACAGGAACTGGCTTGGAGCATTAAAATAACCTCATAGAAATTTGTGGGAATCGCTAAAATGGCTCACTGATATACTCCAATACTAAATAATGATATCGCATAAAATTTAAATATGTATATGTTCAATTATTCATTTATATAGCTAATGCATGTATTGACAATCTTTTTTGTTGATCCGTGAAGGCATCTCGCACAGGAAGTGTTAATTGTAACTCATAAGACAGCAAAGGAGTCATTTCTATGCTTTCAATTTTTTCTTCAGCACAGGAATATTTTTACCTATTTCACAGTAATATTTATTCTAGGACATTCACCTTTATGGAGCTTCCATAGTATGTTTTATCAATGACATATTATAAACTGCAATGTTTTCAAAGAAACTTCAGGAGTTTTCAAAACTAACAGCAGGTATAATAAAAATCTATGTAACACTTCTATATGTAATTGCAACATTTAGAAGGGGGTTGCTTTTTGTGTCATAACAGATCTGAGGTCTGCCCAATTCCAAATAATATTCCCCCCCTTATTTTGACATTCACAATTAACACCTTTCCTATGCAATTACAGAAAGTCTTTACAAAATATTAGAAACATTATAGTAATGGGAAGCTACTTGTTATCAAGTAACTATTAAAAATGATCCCAGACACAAATCACTATAAGAAAAACTGAAAAATTTCCCCAGTGACAACTTGATTTTTAACATGGTAAGTACTCAACCCTACTCAAACCCTTCAGATCTCCTCATACAAACTTTGAAAGACACTGGCAGGCAAGGGGAAAATTTTTTTAAAATACACAAATTGCTGTTTCCATACACTCTAAATGTTCAAATTTTAGTTTTCCACATAGTAATTTCTTAATTGTTACCTTTGGTTTCTTTCCAAACAGCCACAGCTTTCCTTTAGCTTTGCCAACTGTAGTTTTTGTATCAATTCTCATTCCCTCTTGCTTTGGTGTACTGATGGTTCCATCAGAGATAGTTCTGTAAATATTCTGACTGTAGTCTTCAAATGGAAAATCTCCAGGAGGTTCAAAACCAGATTTGAAGCAGTCTATCACTAGCTGAGAGTCCTAAACATGGGACATTAAGGAATTTAAAAAGCAAACCCATCAAGAATCAGAGACAGAGAAAACAGGGAGACAAATTTTTCATTTAATTGCAGAGATGCACAGATGGGAAAGTAAGAGTGAGCTCAAAACATACACTTTTGGACAGAGCAAGTTAAAATAACAACATTCTTTTTATCTCAGCAGTGTTTATGAGGTATAGCAAAGCATACTCTGCTATTCAGAACACTACAGCAAATACTTCCCAAGGTTTATCACAAATTTAAAACAGGACATGCTTTAGGGCCAAACTACTTTCCACACTTTAATCTTTCACCATTGGCACTGAAATGAAGACAGAACTAAGAAACTAGACCTAGTAAGATATAACAGGAAAGAACCTGCCAAACCAAAACAGGACACAGAATGATACTTTGTTAACTTTGTTAACTTCATATGATTTAATTCCACATAGAGCGGAAACTGCCAACCATGCTGGTATTCTAGGATATTTCAGGATAACCAAAATAATGTGTCCAAAATCAAACCAAATGAGAACATATCAAAGATATTCAGATCACACAAAATCAATAAAGCAGGAAGAGAGCTGACAACAAAAGCAGAAGTGACCACTTCTGCTGAAATCTAAATCACAACACTTCCAAAGCAAGTATTTGACAACAGAAAGAAAAATGTACAAAGTAAGTCAGCCTTGCCCCTCTCCACAGCTTCTGTATGAGTCAACATGCTCACACACATTAAAAAAGTTACTCAGTTCTACTTACTCTGTGTTCATCAACTGATTTTGCTGCAAGGATCATCCCTTCTAAGCATTTTGAGATAATTGGAATAACCTTGCGCTCAGAGTCAGCAAAGCCTTTGTAACATTCACTAAGTTTGATAGTCCTTCTCTCATCCATTTCTTGAAGTTGCTGCAAGTGCAAAGAAAGATAAAATAAAAGCTTTCATTTGCAGATTTTTTTGCTCCTCAATCCTGACATATGCAGTTACTGTGGTCGCCACAGTGTGGGACAGAATTTCTGTGCTTTCCCAGTATTTTTATTTACTTAACAAAACAGAACTTAAAAGTCCTTTCAGACATAGACTTTAAATACCCAGAACAATAGTTACAAAGAGTTTGTGCTCTTTGATTTCTAAAAATCACGTAAAGGACTGGACTTTCATTTCCTTCTTTTATAAAGCATGTGTACAGTGTTTATGGGCAACTATTTAGTTTAAAGTATTTGTTTCATGCAAAAATGAAAACCACAATGAAGAAATTTTACTGATTTCTACATCTCCTCACTCTCTCCTAGTTCCAAGTAATTCCTCTTTGGTGATAAAAATCTCCATCTTGCTTTTATTTTTATACCTTCCAAGCACTACCAATTATTTTAAAAACAGGAAAAAATAAGATAAATTAAAACTATCTGCAGTTCAGACACTTTAATTTGAAATACAAACCATTTCCTTTAGAAGTGCGCAAGAAAATAAAGAAAAGACTACCGTTACATAATATTTGCGATAAAAGTTCACTGGAACAGAACAAAAAAGAAAAAATTAAAGAGAAATACTATTAAGATAACAGCCCTGGACCTTTCACCTAACTGAACATGGGAAAAAAACCCAGATGAAACCAAAAATCAGTAACACATATACCAATAGGTTGTCAAAAACTGGATAAAAAGCTGGATCTTTCCTGTATCTACACTAAGGCAGATGTCATAAACAGTATTCAATTTCATCTCTCCAAAACAAAACAACCACCTAGATGTGCTAAATCCCTCTCCAAGGTTTTCCCACAGAATGTTACCAAATACTTGCAATGAAGTAATAAAAGTGTAGTCCCAAGAGAAAGCAGGACTAGGCCTTTCTACTCTTACTGCAGAGTTCCAAAAATGTAAGTAATATCTTAAAATGATAATGGAGTTTAACCCTAGAGAAATAAAGGCAGTAAAGCAAAAGTCTGGTCCAAGCTACAAAAATCATCAACATGTTTCTCCTGGGAGTTGACTGCAAGTCTTGGATGAGTGTGTTAATGTCAGACCTACTCTAGTGCTGCTTCATAAAATAGAAAATTCTTTAACAAGCCAAGGCAACTTTCTCCTGTGAATCCTAGACCTTCTAGTAAGGATTTTTTTTTTTTTTAAATATGAACTGACTGCCACTTCTGGAAAATACCAAGCATACTGAAGTTGTTATACGTTCAAACAAAGCCAGTGTTTCACTTTCCACTTCCTCACTCCCTGTCTCAGTATCAGTTCCCACCCGTATTTTCCCAATGGCTGCAGGTACATGCCAGCACACTTCTGAACTCTCCTCACCTGATGCCCTCCAACTACTTTAAACTAGTTTTCTAGTTTTGCAAAGTCTCGGTTTTTGAAAGAATGTTTAAAAAAATCTTAATAAAGAATCTCAAGAAATCCCCACTTTAGATGCAAAGTATTGATCTTTACCTTTTTTAATTGGTTTAGAGAGATCTGTGGATTGCTGGTAACACTGATGAAGGCAAGGACTAATTGGGGGCTGGGGGGGCTGGTGCTGGTACTTCTGCTTCCAGTGCACCCACTTTTCACCCATGCATGAGATCCATTAAACCACAGTCATCGTTAGCTCCGTACTTTCCTTCACCTCTGCCAGAGGCAGAGCATTCACACACACACAACTATCCTGAGAACTAGTGATCAAACCTTATTAGAATGATTGTTTGAAATGTCTGCTGTCACCCAGGTGTCTCAAATGTATATTCTGCCAGACACTTTCAGTAATATTTAAACAAAGAGTTCTATAAAGTATAAAATCTTACAGAAAATACAACCAAGCATCTTCATTAGAAATCTAAGCATAAGTATGTTAAGCAGTCTCATGAAAAAACACAACTTGTCTCAAGATTATGGTAATTTCTTGACAAAATTATCCACTAAAATCCAAAAAAATAAAGTTCTTAATTTTAAAGTGTACTTCTTTAATAAAGGATCAGACATACTTTATCTGCTAATTATTTTACCTTATAAATCTGAGGAATGACAATGTAGTAGTGTTTATGCTGTTCCCCATTAAAATTCTGTAGTTGTGCAGCATATTCATTTTTGTTTTCATCAGCCATATGTGTGCGCAGGTTTAACTGTTGCTTAGCCTAGTAGGAAAGTGTGATCAGGTTAAACATGTCTTGTGCTTTTCAATGACACACAGCATTATTTTATTTTATCAACTATGCAGAAACACTCGTCACAAGTCATCAAAACTGACATCCTTGTAACTGAAATACAAAGAACGTGAGACTTCACATATACTGACACTCCACAAACCTCATTTGTTATATACAGAGAAAGCAATGATCATTGTAGCTCCCTTAGCCAGACTGCTTTAAATGCATATCCTAAAAACCACAGAAGTGACGGAACATACAAACCACAGGGTACCGAGAATACCAGAGAGCTGCCTGCTTAAGGAAGGCAGCACAGCCATCCAGAGGGATGCCATGAAGTTCAACAAGGCCAAGTGCAAGGTCCTGCATGTGAGCTGGGGTGATCCCAAGCACTAACACAGGCTGGGCAGAGAACAGGTTGAGAGCAGCCCTGAGGAGAAGGACATGGGGGTCCTTGCAATGTGCCCAGAAAGCCAACCCTGTCCTGGGCTGCATCCAAAGCAGCCGGGCCAGCAGGCCAGGGGAGGTGACCCCAACCCTCTGCTCAGCCCTCATGAGACCCCATCTGGAGTGCCCTCAGCACAGGAAGGAAAGGGACCTGCTGGGAAGAGTCCAGAGGAGAACATAAAGAAGATCAGAGGGCTGGAGCATCTCTCCTACGAAGACAGGCTGAGAGAGCTGCAGATTTTCAGCCTGGAGAAGGGAAAGCTTTGCAGACACCTTAAGAGCCCTTTCCAGTACCTGAAGAGGGGCTACAAGAGAGCTGGAGGGACTTTTTACAAGGGCATGTAGTGACAGGGTAAGGAGGAATGACTTTAAACTCATAGAGGGCAGGTTTACATCAGACATTAGGAAAAAATTCTTCACTATGAGGGTGGTGAGACACTGGAACAGGTTGCCCAGAGAAGCTGTGGATGCCCCATCCCTGGCAGTGCTCCAGGCCAGGCTGGACGGGGCTTTAAGCAACCTGGTCTAGTGGGAGCTGTCCCTGCCCATGGCCAGGGAGTCTTCAAGGTCCCTTCCAACCCAAACCATTCTGATTCTGAAGCACACTCCTTTCCTGTGCTGCCTTACATTTCACTGTAAATTTGATTTCGCACATAAGTAACTATATTTTACACATTTAACGAATGTTGTTCCAGTACTGATGATAAACACGCAAATGAAATATTACTTATAATAAAGAAAAGCCACTGCCCTTACCTTCTCAACATCAGCCTTTGTTGCATTAGTGTCATTGTCCAGTCGTTCATAGCTTTGCTGTGCCTTTTCTGCCTCTCTGCATTCTCTCTCGAATTTCTTTTTGCTCTACAAAAGGCACAAACTTACTGCTGTAACAGCCACTATTCCCACTTGGTTTCGTACATTAATTCTGAATTCTAAATATCAAAGCTTCCATTTAAGTACCTTAAATTCACTAAGTCCCTTTAAATGAGCACATTGTTAGCACAGCAACTAGGTCAACTAAATTATTTTGAAGGCAGTCTGAAGGATGTATCCACACTACAATCATCATCAGTATTCATATCAAGTGGCACAGCTGTAGGTAGCACACACAACAGTATTCAATACACTTCATGTTCCATATATATGGCTGTTGTCAAGACAACTGCTGTAGGAAAAATTGTTGCAGCTCCAGAAGTTAACATCTCTAGAGAGAAACTGCAACTGAGACTGAGCTCCTGCTTCACAGCTAAGCCAGGCAATCGAGGTTAGTGTGGCCCTTAAAGGCATCTAAATGTATTTAAAAGACAGACTTTGCACTCAGGTAAATACAAGGCACAAAACAAACAGCTTGTTTGAGCTGAACTCTGGGAATTATCTTGGTGAAGAGTGATAACATCTAAAACTACGATATCTGCTCCCATTCTGATCCTCTGATGATGAATTAAACTCTTTGACATGACAATGAAGCAAGACACTGCTCATCTGGGACCAAAACAACAAAGTACTGGAGAAGAGAGTTTCTATTGCTTCACAATCATCTGGATCAAAGATCTAATAAATTTTTAAGATGGAAAACCAGAATATCAGAATGCATCTTGAACAGACTTGGCTGAATTTTATATTGTTTTATTTTTAAAAGCAGTTATTTCAAGAAAGTGAAGCTTACAGTCTGTCTTAGAGACATTCACTTCCTGCATTTCTCTGTTAAACAGCAATTCTGCCTCCTGAAGGTACAATTGTTTACAGTGGTATTCTTGAATATACCTCATGTAACAAGCCCTCAAGCTCAAATCAAATTCCGTGACTTAAGATTTCACCTTGATATAAATAAACCATCATTGTCAGCAGCCTGAAGTCTGTACCCATGTTAAAACCATATTCCTTTATGCTGATTATGCTGGATAAAAGCCAAGGCTTCACTCAAACATACACACAGAAGCTGTTTACAGGAGATTTTTTTAACCAGAAAACTATAAATACATTGAACTGTATTTTGGATGTTACCAAGTTACCCGGACATGCAGTAATATAGCTCAATATTACATCTAAGCAAGAGAGATGAAAACAGTTCCACTTACACACTGTATATTTTATTTAAGTCCAAACAAAAACTCACATTATCCATCTGTTTCCAGCACATGTCCAGATACTGCTGAGCCTTTCGCCCTTCCTGAAGATGCTAAAAACACCACAAATAAATTAAATTTGCCTGTATTTTTACTATTATTACCACTAATTACTCCCTGCTCTAGCTGACAGCCTATGATGTGCAGTATCTTCCACAAGATACTTGTACTCTTTGGAGGACATTACTAAACAGGTGAGAATATTAACACAGATGAAAAGTACACTGGCAAAAAAAAAGGTTACTAGTAAGCACTATCTTCCCAATGTAAGTTTTAGGTTTAATAATTGTAGTAAACCATTTATTATTGTATATATTATTATGTATTATGTTATAGAATAACTTTAAATGCATTTTAATAAAGTGTTACAAGACCTATGTATTGCCATGTTCATTAAAATGGGTAAATGATACATCAGTTCATTAGAATACATACATTTTGATATTCTATTATCAAATTTAAAAACAAAGAAATTACCATTTTTCTCTCAGTTTTTAGATCATGAGAATATCTCATCAATTCTCCATACACTCTGTGTCCCATTTCTTCTGCAACTACTTCTCGTTGTCCTGCATAGTCATTCAGCTCATTGAGGATGTTAAAAAAGGCAATACACGAAGTAAACCTGACAGAAAGCACACACACACACAAACACACACAAAAAGTTAGACAGTTTTTTTTAATATACTTCTTTTAGTATAGTCTGTACTCCTGATTAAATAAAAAAAAATAGACATTTTACAATAAACCTTAACGCTAATTGAGTTAGAGTAGAAAACACAAGCTGGGAAATCCTATGTTAAGCCTAGCACGTACTTTATGCTGCAACGTCTCTTCAAACACATTTTATAAGAACATGGGGTTTGTGGATGGAAAAGAAAGAAGAAGAATACTACCTGGCAAGCCCTGCGGTATAGTGGCATCTCCTAAGCTGCCAAGTGAGAGGCCTGAGCTTGGGAACGATACATACATCCCTAGGCTCGGAGGCTGAGCTTGCTGCAGAGATGATGTGCTTGGTAGTCTTGAGGGTGGAACATGCCAATCATAGCACTCATGTGCATCCCGATGGATGTTCTACAGAACAAGTTTGCTATCAGCTCTGGAGACAGCTGCCTGTTTGCCTGCCCACCTCTTGGCTGGAAGTAAGGTGCCACTATGGCTGGCACTAAAAAGGGGGGAAGAGGAGGGGCAAAGGGTAGAAAGTGTGTGTGGAAGGGAAGAAAGGAAAAAAAAAACAGGCACCACATTAAAATATACATCTTTGTCTCTTTTAACTGTGGAATACTGCCATCTCCACAGGCTTGGCTTTTGGGAACTTCAAATGGCACTCTAGCTGTGGAAAGCCTATTCCCTAAGGTCCGGGATCTTTTCATAGTTAAAAGAGCTAGAGGAAATCCTACTGTGAATTCTCTGGCAATCTGCACAGCATGTGCTCTGGCTGCAACCTGAAAATTGTCCACATTTTTTATTTCCTAAGACTTACCCCTAAAGAAAA
Organism: Pardalotus punctatus; assembly: GCA_013400915.1. Classification (NCBI taxonomy): domain Eukaryota; kingdom Metazoa; phylum Chordata; class Aves; order Passeriformes; family Pardalotidae; genus Pardalotus; species Pardalotus punctatus. The sequence continues at coordinate 165,210 of VZTX01008834.1, read as the reverse complement.
AAAAAAAGTATTGTGCTTTTTCAAATAAATTTTAAAAATGGCTATGGACATGGACAGCAAAACAAGTCTACTTCTGATAAAGTTGTTAGCACAAATTGTTCCTCCACCATTAGACATTCCTTTTTTTTGTCTCTGGAGTCAAAGCAAGTCAGAATTTTAAGAGCTCTTCTTGCCCAAAACATGACAATTTTGTGTACACTCAGGTCTCAGTATAGAGATGCATAGCTACATTTGTATTGCCATAAAAATATACTGAAAATCTCTATTAAACTAAGCAAAAAATCAAAGCCTAAGGACACACAATTGCTTTTCTTTAAAAAACAATACTAGACTGTACATAGCAAGCTAAACTTCTGCTTTCAAAGTTTCAGTTACCTAAAGATTAATTTTGGAGCAAGTACAACTTGCCATGTTTACTACATTAAAACACCAACAGGAGTAAACAAAAGTTTCATGCTTAAGAATTACAGCAGCACTATAGGAAGCCAAGCACAATTCTTCTGTTGTCTTAGCCAATTAAATACTTTATCTTAAAAAAAAAAAAAAAAACCAACTAAAAAATCCACAAAAGGACTGCATATATTGTTAGTTCTCACTTTTTACACATAGAACTTGAAATGCACATTTTTACCTGGGTTCCTCATCTTTTGGTGAACGTTTAGGACAGTACTTCTTAACCAGATTTCTATTAAGGAGAAATAAAAAAAGATGCTATTTTAGAGTCTCTTCTGAGAAGACATACATAGAAAACTGCATGAACAAACTATGTTTAATGTTCTATGAACAAATCTATTCCCTCTGTCAACTTATAAGGGTCCTTTAGATAACACACGGCAGAAATCTATGGTATTATTACAGTTTTAAGTCACTTTGACCTAGAACGATATGTAAATATTTTAAAACTTCTATTGCAGTGACCAGATATAAAATGAAGAGCTGTTTATTAAACATTCTTTTCACGCATGCAGAAGGCGGCAGCAGACGAGGACAAGGCCAATGTAGGATCACTGTGTACCACACAGACAGTGCACATTGTGCGCTGTGCCCATGAGCACAAAACTCCATGCCTGAATTAAGCTCTGAGTGTAGATTCAGGTTGAGATTTTAACCACAGTATTTCCAAATCTTCAATAAGGACATGTCCAGAACAGGAGTGGCAACATCTCTTTTCAGAAAAAACATTTCACAGTTTGTCCTACCACCAGCATTGCAAACATCAGGATTTTAGAAACCAAGCAAATCTCTAGAAGACAATCCACAGGACCAGCACTTAACTCAGCATCACAGCCCAATTTTTGAAAACATTGATATGAAATAATCTGCTTATCATAGAATACAGGAAAAAAAGGAATGGAGGAGTTAAGAGAAGATTCTAGGAGAAAGAAATGTGGCATGCACGTTGTGTATTTCATCCCACTGCCTCTTTGTTATTTCAGTTGTTACAATTATGAACTACCTTAACATTAAAACAAGGCTGCTAATTCTGCTTTCATCTAAAATAGCGTTGTACAATTTCTCCAATCCATTTATCTGGAAGTCATCTCTGTGGTACAAGAGCCCACACAGTGAGATTACGGCCAGTCACAAAGCAGACACCAAAATATGAGCAGGGAGTTGGTGTGGAAATAATAAGCTTCCATCTTTTGTCTGTTTCTATACCCTCTGAGTCTATAACCAAAAAAAGCACCTATGGTAAGAAAGTCAGGTCCTTTTTATACCAATATGCACTAAGAAACAGAATAAACACAGACTTTCTAAAAATTATCAACACATTTTACAGTAACCTCCTTACTGAAGTTCAAGCAAGAATCTCTTCTCACTATCCCCAGAACCACTGCCTGTTGTACCATTCTACTTGGTAGGGATTAAATCCACACATTTTGATAGGAAAATGCATAAACACAAATAATAGAAAAAATAACAATAATATTTACTAATTAACTTTCCTGTGTTCCATTTTCCCTTAGATTTCTGCTTTGCTCCTCAGTGCTTATTAATGCATAGGAAATTCCTAAAATTCATCTTATTATTATTCAGAAGGTGAAATGCATAACACACATACAATGCTGTAGCTAAGCAACCATGCACAAGCCTTTTCAAGGGAAGATTTTCGGAGTTGTTAAATTTGAGAAAAGATATTACTTACTAAAGCCATACAGTCTAAAATGGCAGGAGAGAAGGGTCATAAATACAGATTATTTACTAGCATGCTGATTTCTGTTCTGGTTTTGTTCTTTAATGCAATTGTTTACTGTTTCTAGAAAGACAAAAATATTATATAATCCTTTCTCCTAGTAACAGTTGGCTTCATTGGCCAATCCTGTCTACCTTTGGATCAAAGGAACATACAGGTTTCAGACACTGTGATCAGGATTTAACAGCACAAGGTACAGTAATCAAAGGCAAAAAATATGAAATGGCTAGCAAATTCAGATTGTAAAGATCAAAGAAAAGCCAGTGTTCATGTGAATAATTAAGCCTAGATGGCTTTTCCCATAAGTGAATACCAATACCTAATCAAAACAGAGATATTAATTTTAAATCTTTGAAAAAGCACAGGTTGACAGGCAGCCAGTATGAGCATGGATTTGAAAAGTGAAATATTATTTCAAAGAGGGGCCAGTTGACACTTTTAAGGGGGCATTACATTCTCTGGCATTCTAATGTAAACCCCATGCCTAATTCTCTGAATCCAAATATGGATCTGGACTATCTTATAAGAAAAGTGTACAAATAATTGCTGACCATCAGGACAGAAAGAAATCTATAATATTCACTGTTTCGCTTCCTTAGAAAAGTGCAGCTGAGTACACTTTAATCCTCCTTGGAAGTAAAATTTTCATGACTTCTCTCACACTGTTTTACAGCCATTTGGAAGCAGATTTCATATAGGATTAACCACATCCAATTGTGCTGCTCCTGTAATTTTATTAACCTCACTTCTTGGTATAAATTGGTCGCAGGTCAACACCAGTGAGATAGGAATCTGATTTTTAACAGAAGTTACCACCTCAAGTCACCAATACTGAAGTTTCAAAAAGCACTCCAGTTGATTAAAATTACTTAAGAGTCATGAACATAGGACATTTACACAAAATTTTACACATGTGTAAACAATTGTGTTTACCAACTCAAAAAACCCCTAGGTTTTCTTCAGTCAGTTGATTCAGAACACAAAGAACAGAAGCAGCAGCATCAATATGGTACAATTTCTATTAAGGTAGCAGCTCAGGTACTGTGGTACCTGCTTATACTAAACCACTACAGCCTCTGTATCAGATTACAAATGAGCCTGGTAACAAACTTTTTTTGTTTTCATTAGTAGCTAAAATTTCAGTAAGTACTCAAAAGCATTTTGTATTTATATGAAAAGTAATAGTTTCAATACAATTCTGATGTCTTCAGTGTCTGCATAGCCGTATTATGAACTGGATAAAAACAATAACAATTAACAGTATTTAGTAACATCTCATTAGAAAAAGTTTTAAATGGAGCAATGAATCTTAAAAAATTGTAACCTGGAATTTGAGCCTACAAAGCTGAATATCCTTGGAACTATTAAGAAATCACATGTTTAAGTTTATGGAAACATGACTGTAAAAAAGCCTGCCACAACCATATTTGAATAGTAATGAACAGTGTAAAATCTCAGCTCCAATCAAAGGAAGAGTTTTGAGAAATGATCACCTGGTGATAATCTGTGTTCCCAACTTTACATTTAAGCTTACACCCATTTTCAAAATTGTTTCCAAGACAATGCATATAAAAATGTGGAAACAGGCTCTCAGTTTGACTTAACATATGCATATACTAATACTGTATTTATAGAAATACCACTTAAATGCAACAGTACGCAGAAGGAACATGAAAAATAGATTTGACCAGAGTAACCAGACATCTCCAGAGATCACAACGTACAATTTTAATGGGCAACAAACAGCTCAAAAAGAATCATAGCTATTTGCTTTAAACCAACAACAGAGAAGCTGTCCATGTTCAGAAATTTTGTTCCATGGCAGTTTCATCTCCAGCTGCAGGTATAACTTGCATTACTGCCTAACATCACAGAAAGTGGAACTCCTCTGTCTGCTCAAGTGTCATAATGGTTCAGGGAGGAAGAAAAGGGAGTGAACCTCCAGAATCATTTTGAGTGTAATCATGTGGAACTAAACAAAACAGACCTTCACCTTGCCCCTTTCAAGAAACAATGCTGATCAAAACCAGAATCTGAGAATTCAATTTAAAAATTCAGTCAAGAGCCCAGTAGTTTGGCACACATTAAATCTAATTTTTTCCAATTACAAAATATAAACAAATTAAACAATCATATCATTAAAATGGAATGTGTTAATGTACAGTGTACCATGAAATATCTTTGTCCTGATTCACATCCCTGTAACTCAGTAACAGCTCATAATAACCTTTTCAAACCTTGGGGTAACACAATACGTTAGTTGAGACCTATACCACACAAAACTTTAGATTTTCCTTTAAGTTAGCTCAAACAAAAATCAAATTACACTTGGGTTGTTTTTGGTTTTTTTCAGAACACATTATATTGCAGACAAAGACAAGCTGTCTAGGGTGTCTTTTTTTCTCCACAGACAATTGAGGATTCCTCAATTTTTCTTATAATTTTTTCAGTATCAAAGAATAACGAGGAATGACTTGTAACCTGAAACTATCATTTGGACAAGTTACCGTTTCTGGAATTACATGGCAACCATAAGCTGCAACACCTGCATACAGTAGGAATATAGTGAGTTTCCTCAAACAGCTCCTCATGTGCTGTACATGCATCACTTGCCATCTCCTAGAAGACTTGGAAGGGCTGTTGCACCTGGGAAAGTCTCATCACTAAGTTGTGACAGTATAAAGAAAAATCAAGTTTTCAAAATGCAAGGGTATACACAAAGCGAACGTGAATTTCTGCCAGGAGACGGACTCTAATTTGTGAAAACTGTTATGAAAAATTCACTAAAGTTTTCATCCTTGGGTTTAAGTCTATGAGAATAGATCCATCAATGATCTCAACAGAATGTTCACAGTCCACACTGAAACCAAGACAGAAAAAAATGCCACCACCCATCACTAGCTTTATTTCCTGACTAAACTTGGCTTTTCTTGGTCTCCCAACCAAGCACCAGGAGGACCACAGACCCACCAAGAGGTGACCACTTGCTGTACTGCTTATAGTCACTAAACAAGAGCATCATTAATCTGTTATAGAGTTCATTATAAAAAGATTCTCAACACTCTGTTTTTCAGATCATTTTTCATTACAAAAACAGTGATATTCTAGAACTTTCCATTAGGGATATTGACATCTATCTCACAGGCCATATGCTGCCAACATTAAAATTCACCAGAACCACAGTCCATCCCACAAGATCTCCCCTCTCAGAACTTCCCAGCAGCAAGATGCATGATAGCTAACTCTTCTGAAGGTGACAATTTTGCTTGATCTCAATCCCCCCAGGCCTCAGTGTGTGTCCTCAGGAGGAATGATGGCTGAAATCAAATCCTTATCACAAGACACTTCACAACAAAACTATCAAGTCTCCTCCAAAGAATACATATGCAACAATATCAAAGAGTGGCTTCATGAACTGGTCTACTGGCAGAAAATCAGTCGCCCTGTGATGCGTGTGCTGTCCAGGCCCTTGTTGGAAGCAGGCAGGAAGTGCATGCATGCACTGTATAACGTGTGTGCAGCAAGACCTGTGCTTCCCAGAACTGTCATACTTACTGCACAGACAGAGTCACTCCAGTCATCTGACAGAAGGGTACTCGACAAAACTCTCATTTTTGAAAGACACTTCAAGAAAAATCAATAGTTTTACCCAGAGTAAAATGCTGAACAGAGAAAATTTCCTATTTTTAGTCAAATCCTGAAGTAATAATGTGGTGTCTCATCTTGGTAGCTGTGGAATGAACCTTTAAATACAATTAAGCAAAATAGCATTTGTTAATACTATTTAGGGAAAAGGCCTCAATAGATCTGTGGAAATAAAACACATTTCTATTTTTAAACAGACAACTGAAAAGAAATCAAAATGGGGCTGTAAACTGTGCCATGCATGCTTCTAACTTTACTTCCTCAAGTCCTTCTATACAAGCTTTGGAAAAGTAGTATTTATTTTCTTGCTTTAAAAAAAAATTCTTTCAGTAAAGCAATGGGTTTTATGTTAGGTGAATATACACAAGTGGATGAAAAGAAACTGATAAAGAAATCAAAAAGCAGCCCAGATAGAGAACATCCATATCCTCAGCTGTGAACCTCATTACTGTATTTATGAGGAAGTATTTCTCAGGTCTCTATCTGGTGACAATCTATTTTGCAAATGATGAGGGGATGGAAGAAACCACAGGAGAGAAGCTGCTATCAGTTTCAGTCTGACAAGGGTAGGCAGCAGCTTCAGCTGAATCCCCAAAAGAATTCAAGACAGTAAAGATGATGGTGAAGGCAAATATGGCAGTGAAGGTGAAGTTCACAGAAGAGTTTTACCTTAAATTTTGTTCTTCAAGCACTGAGTGCACCTTTTGGTAAAAATCAACCCACTTTATTCTGAAGAAATAACTTTACTCTGAAGCAGTCATTTCACAGCTGCCAGTCTCCTTGTATGACCCCTGAAGGGAAACTCACATTGGACCTAAAGGACGTTTCACTTTGCAGCCATAGAACAGAGGTAAGGCAAAGGGTGGCCGGGTCACAGTCTCACCCAAAGGGACAAGACCAGCTATGGAGAGGGCGTGCTTTAAGGACAGGAAGATCTGCTGTTTCTCAAGTTCTATTCAGTTATTTCAATCACATTTCTTAACACAATGTAGTGTAGCTCTTGCCAATTCAACATGAGAAATTCATTAGTAGCAGAAGCACACACGTATGTAGATACAGATAATGCACGTGACAGCAAACATGCTGATAGTCAGTGCACAAGATCACTATGGTTTTCCTTGTTTTAAATCTTTAATTTTAGGTCTTAAGTCTTTTTACTGCAAAGATATGAAGGGTGGGAGGGAGAGAAGAGTGGGACAGAAGGTAAAAACAAGCAAGCAAGTGCACACCCAAAGATAATTTTCTGGTTTAGACTGGTCTGTTGTGAAAACAACTAGTGATCTAATTCACTCTGTAAATGAAAAACAGTCATTAATCACAACATTTCATACTTGCCCATCATCTGATACAGTGATTTTAAGTAACTGTTAAGATCCTTTTGCAAAGCAAAAAAACTTACCTCAGTTGTTTTGCATAGTTTTGCTCAATTTCTATCCTTTCTTTTACAAATTTTGCGTATTTCTCCAAGAAGTCAATGCCCCACTGCGTATGCTTGTCCAAGTTATCAAACTGATCCTTTAAGAAAAAAAGGAGACAAAATTACCCAGAGTTATCAGTTAAGAATCACAGCAGCACCAGAAACGACACATAATTTATTTGTAAGCTGTGCCCTGACGGAATGCTCGCTTACTTGGATAGAAGTCATTCGAGTTATAAGTCAGTCGAGTGTGTATATATCGGTATCAGCCATACAGCAGAGCAGCAGGCTTCATGTGCAGGAACAGAACCACCTCTTTTTGTAAAAACAGCTCTAAATACTTGCATGTGAAGCTGTAAGCAGTCTTCGATCACTTTCACAATGCAAATCTCTGTCTTTCCTTCCTCTTAAAATCCTTTATTTCAAAAGTGGATCTTTTCCACCAAGACAACAGACATAACCAAAGATCACTATTAGATAAATAAGGCACTGCTCACAGAAGAGATGTTTGGCAGTTTTAAAACACAGGAAGTTAAAATTTCATGGGATATAAAAAACTATTTTTGCTCTTAGGATTGTCCATGGAAAGAAAAAGAATATAAATTTTAGCTGCATGACTAAATTGGGTGTAGTCTGCATATCAAAAACATTTATTAAATCAAAACTATATACACAGTTCATGATCAGCTCTAACAGGAGATTCCAAAGAAAGCAAACCTGTCTTTAGTAATTAAGAAAGTTATAGCAAAGTAAAGATACAAAATAGAAAGGAGAAACAGTCAAAAATAAACTAAGTTTCAAAAAAAAAGTTGGGGAATTTTTAATACATTAAACCATCTACATTAAACCATCTTCAAAACCAATCTTTCACTGCACTCTGTAGTGATCAATAAGTGGAGGATATACTAATTAGGACAAGTTGAAAATTCAAAAAACAGGTGGAAATATGGGGGTTAAGAATTAGGCAGGAGAAAACTAAGGTACAAAATACAGCCTAGGAAACATTTTTAGCCAAACACATATTTGCATTTTATGCTACGAAAATCTACCACAGTGTAAAAATCAAGGATTTTCAGCTTCCAGTAGTATTCAAAACAATTTTTTCTTAGCAGTTATTTAGTAATCCAAAAAGACAAGTAACTGAAACATCAAAGTTTGTGTCCTGTAGAGACTGAATCCAAATACACTTCACAGTAAACTTAAAAAATAAAAACCAGAAAAAGTAAAAAAAGCTAAGAAAGCAATTAAGCTCAAAGTTTAATTAACTTACACAAAAAAAAGCTGTAAAGGCTGTCTATCAAAGGCTGTCTCTTGCAGATTCAGTACTTTGCCTGAACCTAATGAATAATGTCAACTTCTAGCATTAGCAATTTAAGTTCAATTTCAACACGCAGTAGGATGTTCTATAGCTAAATCAAAAAATGCCATAAAATGCTGCAAGGCCTAAGACTCAAGGAAAACACATTCACCTAAAGAGATACCAGGTCAACACAACTCTATACAATCAACAAAAATAAAACCAATGTAACAAGATTAAGGCTGCTCTCAAATCTTGCCTTGCAGGTCCCAGTATCCTACACCACAGCCAAACAACCACAGCCCTTAGTGCCCTGAACACTTCAGTCCAACGGCCTGCAAGTACTGCCAACCAAAACCACCCATCCTGTTCCACCACCAGCCTCTGCATCACTCTCTCCACCAAAATCACAACCACCTTCCCTGATGAGTTTCACCACAGAACCACATGAACAGCCAAGAGCTGGGAGCGGGACTGATGACGAGACTTCAATGTATTTGGGAAACCAAGGCCTGTATCCCGTATTATTCTGATACGTGCACTCTATACCAACTGGGCATTTCCACTTGAAATACCTTTTGTCAAATAAAGTGACATCTCTGCTACTGCTTTTAGAGAAGCTGCACATGCATTGTTTGAGTGTGGGAATAGGGAAACAGTTACCACGCTGTAGTGTCAAACCACATTTGCAACTATGCATAAAATACATCAATCTCAAGAAGCCTTTCTTTTTTATATTCCACTCATTTGTGTAATTACTCTTACAAAATTAACCTAGCATCCTGAAGCAGCTTCTAAAAGGTGCTTTTGGCATGAAGTCAATACCTAATACCATTAAGAACTGACTTCCTTCAGCACACAGCAGAACAAAGCCTTTGCTGTCCTACTTAGGCTCTTTAGACCACAGAGCTCTCATTTGCTGCTAAGGTTTCATTAGCATTAGGGAACACCACATTACTTATGTTTCCAAACATGCAACCAGAGACGGCAGCTTTCCAAATATTTTGTCGAAACAAAAAAGGACTCCCCTGATCAAACTTCATTCAACATCCATTACTAATATGAAAATGACATTTGACAAGCCATCACACTTTACTAAAAGTATTTCATGACTGACCACATGGCAAAAACCTTTTTCCCCCTTCAATTCCTCTCCTTCATCTGATTCTAGAAACAGTACGTTCTGCGCAAAGACAGCTTTGCTGGATTATCCCACAGCTTCAAAAGTTTTCAAATTCTCTACAAACAATGAACCAGTGAATGAAAGTCTGCAGTCACAAGAACCACCTTACACTGCTCTGTAAAGCCACTGAGACAAATGAGCAAAAGATAAAGGCAACATCAAGGAATAAGCAACAGGAAGGGCCTTTTCAGAAAGGCTTCTAGAGGGGAGTCACAAATTTATTCATGGTCCTTTCAACCTCTCTCCAGAAGCACACCTTTGAGCTCTGAGCCTCAATTAAGTGAAAAGCTTCCTTTTCATAGCAGCACACAAGCAGCAAATCTTCCAGAGTGCTACCAAGGAAATCAAACTCATGCATTGAGACACAAGACAAGTGATGTCTTCTATGGAAGAAAAACTACCAAAAATCAGGCAATGCTGTACAGGCGAGAAAATGGACCAAATAGTTGCAATAAAATTTAAGCCTGTAATTTCAAAATTAATACATCAGTGTATTAATTTTGCTAGCTCCTTTATAAGAAACATGAAAACTGCATTAACTAGAGATCAGCAAATGCTGATTAAAAAAAAAAAAAAATCACATCCTACAGTATCTGGCTCTCTACACCTTGATAATGAAGCATGTTCTCAACAATATTTCCAAGCAAATATATATTGCTGTTTGTCTAGTAACTGCCCACACCCCTTGGCAGCTGAGCAGACAATTTTTGTAAAAAACTTTATTAAAACTGCAGCTGACTGTTATTAAAGTGATTAAGGCCAGCTAATGGATGGCGGCCCTAAGCAGAAACTGCCCACTCCAAAGTGGAATGTAGTCCAAAGTCTCGGCACTACAAACAAACAAATCTGACACTTGACAAGAAGTTTGTACTAGGTCGGTACAGACTATTCCAAAACAAAGGTCACCTCCCTAAATTCTGCTTCCAGATTATTTACTGGAACCACAGATCAATGTTATAAATACTTCAGGTTTGCAAATCTGAACTTAAGCGTTTGCAGATACCAGGAAGCTCTACAATAGTAGTGGCTGAAGCACCGAAGCCAAGAACCCAACTCAAACCTGCACCCAAGAAAACAGACTCTCCCAGGTTAAACTCAAATTTGCTCTCCTCCTCTTACAGACACTTGTGTGTTCCCCAAACAAGCCTCAAGAACCAATTAAACACACAGGAGATCTCTTCAGAAGGATGAGCATGGAGGGAATGCTACAGCATAAACACCAAACATTTAGTCTTCCTGAACCTACCCAGTCCAGCCACTGGACTAGTGTGGGAGTCGAAAATAAAAGGCATTAAACAAGACATAGACTTTTAAAGGGTTAATGTTCCCAGCTTTCATCAACTTCAGAAAGCAATTATACTTGCATTTAAAGCTAGGACTGTGGTATCACACTCTGTAAAAAATCCTTCTGCTTTGCTAATTTATTCCTTTACAATATGTAAACTAGTTTACTACATTAACATTGAATTGCATTCGAATTAGTCTCCCATTTCATTGACCTCCAGACAATACAGTTAAAAGTTTTAAGAATCACATTAAACATTGAGTTGAATTGACTTACAAGTCTCAGAAACCTATCTCAATTAATTACAGCAATGTCTACTTAATAAAACATTTTATTTCAAATCAAGCTACTTTGCATTAATTATTCTACCATCATTTTATTCTCTATTGACTCAACCGTACATCATTACTTCCATACTTTTCTCTCTCAACAATATTAGTCTGCAGTTACCCAAGTGATCTTATCTGCAATTTTGAAGCACTGGCTCAAGATGAGGGCTTTTTCCAATTCTTTGTTCTCCAGGCTGCACAGCCAGTCTAAACTTCCAAGTCTGTGAGTGGGAGATTAAAAACTCAATCCTGTATTTTGCTCTCTGAATTCTTAACCCTTATGCAGTCTGGTATAAGGAAATATATACTATGCCAGTGTTCCAAGCACGGAAAAACAGGAATCAGGTTTTGTTCTGGGGAAAACGAAAATTCAAAACACTTGGCATGAAAAAAGCCCCAGTGCATTTGTAGATATAAATGCTGTATTTTATTATCACGTTATGAAAAGCCATGACTTACTTAACCACACAAGTCCACAGTAAGCCAAGTGAGAAAATGTGGGTGATTAGATAATTTAATACCAATCTTAGCAGTTCTTGTTTACTCATTTAAAGCCTGTGAGGGTTTATCAAATGAACCTGAATTATGGATAAATTTAAATGACAGGTTAAATTCTGCATAATGTCCTTTTTTTCTTGCATGAGCAGCACTGCAGAAGAAAAGAGACCCAACTCTATTCAAGAACTTAAATTAAAAAGTTACGAAACATTATAAAGTGACTACTTAACATATTAAGATTTTATATAACTCTTATGAAATAGCTGAATTATTTCTATGAAACATTATGCAGCTTTTTAATTTTATTTTTAGATAATGATCAAGGCCTTCAAATTATTAACCATTTTACCTGGAGATATCTTCAAGCAAATTTCTTTATTCCAAAAAGCAAAACAAAACAAAACAATTCTTGCAGTGTTTATACAAAGAACTACCTAATGCGCTACATTAAAAATTATGGGAATAATAATCACTCATAAATATATTAATGAGAAGTTACCAGTATAATACAGTAGACCTTTCCCTCGTTGTCTTCAGGACAAGTTAATTATAAAATCGTATTTTAATTAGAGCACATTACACTCATCTACTTCTGACAATACATTTCAGTTTCTCTTCGTGGATACCTCTTCACTGTCTGTTTTTGGTTTCTGCTTTTGTCTCTATCTTTATGCATTCCTGCTTCCTCTTCTATCTTACGATAATGGCTCTTTTATTTCACTGTCTGAACCGATTATCATTTCTCTGTATTCCTGCCTGTTTGTTTTTATAATTATCAATTTGTTCTGGTCTTTCTTTTTTCCTTGCAACTGCAATGTGCTTCTTCCTAACAGGCAGACAAAAGCTGCTTCCAGCTAAACAGTACTTTATCTTTTCAAAACACCCTGTTAGTTCTACATCTGAAAACTAACAAAGAGCTGTTTCTATACCAAGAACAAAAAAGAAAGTGTTTTGCTTTTCTGCTTTCTACAAGTTCTGGATTGCAGCTCCAGACTAATCTGCAAATTATACCTCATTCCTCTCTGAAAACAATCTAGGTATTACAGTTAAGAGAGGGGAAAATGTGGCTGGGAGCAAACTTAAAAGCTAAGCATTTTATAGACTAAAAGATTAATATCAATTAGAAAGTTCAGGGCAGCAACATCAAAAGCCTTAGCAACACTGGAAATAAAGCAGAGGCACTCAGATTAAGATGGAAAAAAAAGTTACAGGTCCATATACATAAATTAAACAGTACTTCACATTTTAATTTCATATTAAAAGAGAAGTTCACTACAGATTGTACAGGCATATGTACAGGACACTATGAAGAAAATCTGCTTGTCTTTTTGAGACATTAAAAGTAATTCCCAAAAGGAATTTCTGAAAATAGTTTGTAGGTTGACCTTCAGGACATGGAGCTACTTTGCTTGCAAAAATTAAGACAGTGGTATTAACAGTACACTATATTGTAGCTTGAAAATATTTAAGTGAGAAACTCTGCTAGAAATGCACAGTGCCTAATGTGCAAAAGGAAAACAACAGTAATTAAAAAAACACTTTTAGCTGGACCAAAGACTAATTTGCTCTGAGGAATAAAGAATTAATAAATTCATAGCATCAACACAGAATGAAAGATCCATCTGCCTGTCAAGCTTTAGCATAAGTTTTTGAAAAACAGCATCACTGTCAACTTTAATTTTAAAAAGTCAATTTCTATGATTAGATAAACATTTGCATGATGAAGTAAGCAGAAAAGAATACTGAACCACTGGAGAGCCAGCCATGCTGTAGAAAATGCATACAGCAAGTCAGGTTTCTAAAGCAAAGCTAAAAATGGAGAGCAGCAATTGAGGAAGAGACAGACAAAGACTGTTTGTCTCCATAAAGATGCCCACAGACCAGCAGCAAAGGAACTGCTGTGGAAAATCTAGATGAAAGTCAGGTCTGGCAGGAGGGGATGTCTTGTTTGAGACTTAACAACTCCACAGGTGTGACACATTCATTTTCCAGGAAAGGCAGGAATCTACTGCAGACAGAGTATGTGTGGAAACATTTGTGACTGCTTTTGAAAGGAGCAGCCAACTACTACAGAATCAAGTTCTGCTTCTGGAGATTTGCAGATCAGCTGAAAAACATTAGAGATTACAGCTGTGCATTCTAGTTCACCCATGCCACTGAATGGATCAGCTGGACTAATCATTAGATTTTAACAGAAATAGTTTCCCACCAGCTGAATAAACTGACTGAAAGAGCTCACAACTGGGACACTGAACATCAGTGTTAAGAGAGAAAAGAAACATGCTACCACAGAGGGTATCTCAACAACCACTCCTATTTGCCCTGTTAATGAATCATCTCCAGAATTCTTCAGTTAATAGATGGTCACACTCATAAGAACCAGAACAGCACATTTACCTCACTGCATCATGATGCAAGCTTACGTAAAGAAATCTTCTTTGCCGTACCTACAGGTCAGCTCTGTTCTCTGAGGTGACCCCACTCTGCAGTCCCACAGCTCAGAGCCTGCCACAGACTGCAGGGAGGGCTATTTCCTAAACACACCATTTCCTCCTCCTCCCAAGTTCACCCAACAGTGTGTAGGAGCCAGAAGAGTTCCAGGCATCCTTCCTCTCTGCTACTCATCACAGCCTCTTCGCACTGCGCCTGGCAATGAACAGGCTCTTCACTGTGGGTGCGTATCAGCTTTAACATCTTTACCTGCAAGTTAGGAAGGAGGTAAATACTGTGTCCCAAGCAATCAGGTAAGGGTGGTGAACTCCCTTATCACAGCCCTTGAGAAAAATACAAATACACACACTCTCATATGGAGTAAATATCACTGGAATACAAGCATACATAAAATATAGACCAGGAAACCCTGCTTTGTAAACTGGATCAGAACCCACTATTTAGCTTTCAATCATCCCCTTAATTTCATTCAACTTTTAACTGGTAAGAATATTTTTAAAGAAATTTAACCAGATTTTTTCACATATGTTCTTAATAGAGATTGTTAGAATACTTGAGTCTTATCTGCATTTGAACCAAAGCTTAATTCTGAAACACATAATTTTTCACCCTGTTCTATTTTAAGCTTAATTCCCACTTTAACACACAACAGACCATTTTCAAACATCTTTATCTGAGACAATAGCAGATCACAAACCATATAAATATATTTTCAAGCATTACTGGATTAAAATAGTTGCCATCTTAGTAGAGGGGCAGTATTACACTTGCCTTGTATATACAAAGGACATAATTAAGTCCATTACCCTAAACATACCAAGAAACCTTATTTTCACCATAGCCAAGCCAGAAAACAGGCACTTCCTGAGTCTTTTGGGAATGGCTGAAGGCTGTTAATAAACAGACTGAAGCATGAGTACATTTTAGTTCCAGTTATGTCACTTGAAAAAGGAGACAGGAAGACCAAGTTTAACCCTAAATGAAGCAAGTGCGATATGACAGACCACAGTGAAAAAATGTTACTGCTATTTGTACAGTGCTTAGAGATGCTGTTGTTCATTGTAAGAAATAGATGGAGAAAATCACATCTTTCCTGCAACACTAGAATAACAGATTATAAAGCAGTGAGGCTATAGATCAACAAAGCAGCAGAACACTGAATCCGCTGTATGACCAATAGCCATGTGAGGCCTCATGTGAAGCAAAAGTTGTGTGCAAAACCAGCACATTGACTGCATGATTAACGGCAGCCTACAGAAAATCCGCAAGAACAAAGTATCTGGCTTGGAAAACACTGATGCAAGACTTTTATTTTCAAAAAATTGTGTAAAGAATCATTTAGTTCTTCAGTTGCAAAATATTATTACATGACTTGACACTCTATGTACAAGGTGAATGTTTTAGTGCATAACTAAAGAACCTTTGGTGAAACTACTGAAAACTTTAAAAACTTTTAAAATGCCTCTCTACCAATTACAGATACTTCCATAATATTATTAAAAATGCATTTACAGGAGACTGACTGAGCAAGCAACCCTGTCTTGCACATGTGACTTAATCTATTTTTGCATTCTGGAGGATCTGTTTTTAAAAAACTTGTAGAAACAAGAAAGGGATCTCGCCTACTGAAAACTTCTTCAGTGAAGGGTTAAATTCCTGGTCTGGCCAGTCTGGAATTGCATCTAGCAAGCAGAGTATGCACTGTTTTTTTCCTCTCTATACATTAAGGGAGCGAACAGTGTGATCAAGACAAGAAGGGAGTGGTCTCGATGTTACAAAGCAAGGCAATAGGGGAAAGATGAAGGGTTTGCACATGGAATATTACAGAACACCTAGATGCCCTACATCACAAATTCAGAAAACAAGATCCACCAGCTTTGCATGTGCACACACAACTCTGTACGAACTGTATTACAACATGTCCAGCTGCAATAGAATGAAACTCAGCTTGTAATGCATTATTAGTGAGTTTTACTGAGCTACAACATTTAAAATAATTTAGTTTGCCTACAACTTAGAGGCTATATGATAGACTTTGCTGCAGTTCAGAACTATAACAGGATCACAGCTCTGAACACATCAAAAAGCCAAGATGCCCGATACAAATTTAAAACAAGGAAGTACTTTCTGCCAGATGGGGGAGGTGAAAAAGAAGGGAGACTGTCAACTTCCCTCTCATCCAAATATCACTTCCTTGTATTTATCTGCTCAGCTATTAAGAAGACCGTAGGATACCATTTTAAACTGACTTAGAAACAATAAACTGCTTAACAAGTATGGTGCACAAATCCCAGGCCGACAAGTGAATTTAGTGTGTTTCACACTTAAAAGATGCATATTTAGGCTTTGTCTCAATAGAATAATCAGAGGGAAAAGAACCTATCTGGTATGGGTTGAATTATATTGTTTATCATTCTGACAATTAGGACAAATATAGTGTAAGAATATCTATATAGAATCCAGGTACTGAGTATCACCAGTAGAACTTCACCATTTCAACACACAGAGAGCAAAGTATATCCATGGTAAATTTCTCATAACTTTCCTCATATGCATTTAATGAAGGTGCTCATTATTTAGAATCTTCAACTCATGTCAACAGTTAAAAAACCTTTAAAAACCACATTTCATGGCACTACTTCTACACAGCAATTGGAGCAAACAATGAACTCATAAAATCAAACTTAAAGCACAAGAATAAAACGAACATATCTTTCTCTTAACTTTTAGTTAATTTCTCACAATAGGTGTAATTACAATACCCAGTAAACCTACAAGAACTTGGTACAGGAATAATATATAGTGTATCTTCTGGTAACATTAATCTTTTAACTCCAAGAAGAGACCCAAACAAAACCTCCTTATTTAGAATAGCTCTGATAAACTATTTCAACTACTCTCTATTCGTGTATGTAGGAAGCTACAGTGAATACAACTGGAATGTGAGAAGATATTTCCTAGTGTTATTATCAGTTTCCATCAAACAGACTTAAGACAAATGCATATACCTTACATTTGTTACTACTGGTATTTAAAAGATACTACACAGCTTTTCAACAAATACTTGCTCTTCTAAATCACTCAGAGTAAGATACCTATACAGAGGTATTTTGATCAGCCTTCAATTTTATTGAATTAAATCATTAGCCTTTTATGGTGCAGGAAAGGCCACAAATACTAATAGAGTTAATCAGCACAGACTGTTCTGAGCACACTCCCCATCAAAATGGAGCAGACACTGTTCAATATTTCAGAAGAGCAGAGATCATGGGACCAGTTACGTAAATAGTTACAGAACTGGAAGGCTGTTAACCGATTTGCCATATGCTGTTCGTTTTTGTCAACCCAGTGAACCAGGGGATTTTTCTGTAGCACGTCCTACTGTAAAGTGAACTCCCCGTTTCAGTATCACCTGTGAATATACTTCAGTGCTCAAGAGAAAGACTACAGTAACCACATCTTTTTCCCTTCACAAATATCTTGCTAACAACAGTAAATACTTTTCAAACTTGATTATAAAACCAGATCCATACACTTAACAGGAAATTTACATGGCAGTAAATTAGAGCCTTCCTCTCTTCTTTGGAACACTATTTCAGATACAGATAAATTCCCTGACTGAAAACAAACCAAACACACACACACAAAAACCCCAGCAACAACAAAACAACACCTAAATCCAAAAACCCAAAACAAAACCAAAACCAACACCTCCCCACCCCAAGTCCTCTATTTGCAATAGAATCTACTGTACTCATTGTTTTCAAAGCAAAATTCATAGTAACATTAACATAACTGAATAAAGAATTTAAACTAAAACCAGATGTTACTACTGGCACCTTCAAAACAGTGGAATTTTTCGAGGTTTTGTGATTCAGATAACATTAAAATGTAACACAATTGTGCTGTATATCAGTTTCCCTCAGTTTTTAAGATATTAGCCTAGAAATACACTGTAAAGTCCTCCTATATTTCACCAGACTTTAGAGTCATAACCTGTATTGTAAGAAAAACATTAAAATTATTCATAAAACCATTATTTCTAGTAGAAATGTAGTTCCTCGGATAAAACAAACTGTACAAAAATATATACTGTTTCGTTTCCAGGTTAGCAAGGTATTTTCCTTTAAATTACAAAGGAAACAAAAAGAGTGATGTAAACTAACCATAAGAATATGCACTCCCATTACAAAAGTTGCAATTTCAAAAACGTCGACCAACCCTATTACAGCATATTTGGACACTGAAGTTGCATACACAAAAGCTGAGTACAAACTTCAGCATCCTGGAAAAAAAACCCGCATTTTTGAACTGTCATAGCTAGGTTCCTCATTCTTTCCAAAACATGTACAAAGTTCATACCCAAACCAGCACATTTTCATACTGTTTCTACAATCCAGCATATTCAAAAGGCAATGGGCTCCATAAATATATTCTGCACCACTCCAGGAGCTCCACACTGAAAGCAAACAAATGTATAGCATAATCAGTGCCAATACTTCTGAAGCAAGACAAATAGTACTTGCATTCAGGGCAGAAGCAAACATGAACAACCAGGTCACATTGGCAATAGTGATACCAGACCACATCAACTTCTGTTGTAGAGTCAAACGAACAGCCAACGTACAAATTAAAAGGTAGTTCAGAAGAAGCCTATCTTCTTCAGTTATTTCCTTTGATTAAAATATAAAAATAGAAGACTATTAACACTAAAATCCAGTGAAGATCCAAAAGGTATAGATGAACAAGCACCAAATCTAGGTACTTTATCTGTGACTGAACCTCAAGGTTTAAAACTGGGCCCAGTATTTTCAGCTGATTTATCAGTGACTTGCATGAAGGTGCAGATGCCTCCTCAGCACGTTCGCTGCCGACACAAAGCTGGGAGGAGAGGCCGATACCCCAGGGGCTGTGCAGCCTTTCCCAGGGGCCTCCACAGGCTGGAGAGAGGGGCAGGGAAGAACCATGTGAACAAAGGCAAACGCAGGGTCCTGCACCTGGGGAGGGAAAACCCCAGGCACCAGCACAGGCTGGGCACTGACCGGCTGGGGAGCAGCTCTGTGGAGCAGGACCTGGGGGTCCTGGTGGACAGCTTGCAGTGTGACACTGTGGCCAAGAAGGCCAATGGTGTCCTGGGGACTATCAGGAAAAGCATTGCCAGGAGGTCAAGGGAGGTGATCCTGCCCCTCTACTCAGCCCCAGTGAGGCACATCTGGACTGCTGTGCCCAGTTGTGGGCTGCTCAGTGCAGATGCAACATGAAGCTGGAGCATCTCAAGAGGAAAGACCAAGGGAGCTGGGGCTGTTCAGCCGAGAGGAGGTGACTGAGAGGGGACTCATCAGTGTCTGTCAGTATCTGAAGGGAGGTGTCAGAGGATGGACCAGGCTCTGCTCGGTGGTGCTGAGCAACAGGACAAGAGGCAATGGGCAGAAACTGATGCACAGCAAGTTCCACCTGAGTATGAAGAACTCCTTTACTCTGAGGGTGACCGAGCACGGGAACAGATTGCCTTCTGGTTTCCCTCACTGCAGATATTCCAGAACTATCTGGAACAAATCCTGTGCACTGCATTCTGGGATGACCCTGCCTGAGCAGGGAGGTTGGACCAGACGACCCACTGTGGTCCCTTCCAACCTTACCCATTCCATGATTCTGTGACTGAAACAGAAAGATCTTTGCCAGTTTCTCCCTCTCCTAATTTCTCAGGATCATTTTTTATTCTTCTAGTCTATTTTTTCTTCAACTCTTGTTCATGCACTACTTCCCTTTTAATTCCTTCTTTAAGCCCCTTTTGCACTGCTTACCCTTCTGACATAACTTCACTGTTTACTCCAAAAGCAGATACTGAGAACATTCTTCCTGCCTTAATAAAGAAATACTGTGGGAAACCAATTTAACAGCAGCATTTTAAACACTGTGTTAATTCTATAATCCATGCAAAGCATCTCATGCCACTGATCACAGCCACAGAAAAACTGCTACTGTAGTAAATAACTACCAGGTTTCTTTCCTAATGACTGTTCAGTATTACCAAATCAAAAATAATAAAGAGCAAAACAGCAAAAAAGTGCTCACCAATATACTGCAGATGTAGTTCAAAATTCAACTGCAGCAAATACTGCAGAGCAGAACAGTAATTTACTACAAATTCACGATGTAGAATCATAGAATGGCTTGGGTTGGAGGGGACCTTCAAGATCATCTTGTTCCACACCCCCTGCCATAGGCAGCGATACCTCCCACTGGAACAGGGCCCCCAGAGCCTCATCCGACCTGGCCGTGAACACCTCCGGACCTTTGTATTTGCACTTTCCTTTCAAAACCCAGCTCTCACCAAAGAAGCCTGTGAAAGATCACACTCCTTATTACACATTGACCTGGAAGTAGAAGAAAGTGGCACAGTCTTTTTGTCACCTGAAGGTGTAACCTTTCCTGTATTTTGTCATTGTCACACCACATTCATTATGTCCTATATGGAAAACCTAATTATTTGCAATTTCATTCTTCAATGTGAAGTGCTACTCATGTCTTTAGTAAGCACTCATTTCACGAAGTCTGCATGGAATTAAAACAGCAAAATATTAACCAATAAGTGATAAATCTCTGTAAATAAGCAATGATCTAGGAACTGTCAAAGAAATACTAAAGAAATTCCACAAACAGCCTCAAATATTGAATAAAACATGACAAAATGAGAAAACCAAAAGCCATTTCTTTAATACTGAACGAAACTGTTATGCCTTTTATTACATTGACTATAAAACTCAAAGCATCTAATTGCACATGGGAGTTCCAACTTTGTTTTTAACATTATTAGTTTGATTAAAAAAACACTGAAAATTGATGTTTCATATCTGGGGAGCCTTAACACTTTATATCTTAGCAAAAACATTTACAAATCAGTGATTAAAGCATGCCAATTTCTAATTAAAAACACATCATGACTTTGTGGTGGAAAAAATTAAAGCAAGTGCCTTTTCCCCAGGCATCTCTTTTTTCAGTTTTTATGTCATTACATATCATTGTGTAAAACCATGCATGTCTTTTAGAAAGAAAATGAATAAAATTAAAATTTAATATAATTAATCTGTAGCAGCATTCTGAATTCAATGCATCTTTTGCATATAATGGAAAATTAAAGACACTCACCAGTCAATTACTTTTTTTTCCTGAGGAGAATAATTTCAAAATGAAGCTATTTGAAACTATTGTCCCCATCAGCCTTAGAGAAATAATAAATATTTAAAACATTCAAAAGACCATTTAATTTTGATTGTTCTTCTTACGGTATCACATACCATATCACAAAACAGTCACGGGAAGGATTAATTTCCCAGATGTTTTAAAATGCTTCATAAGAATATGCAAAATTATTATACTTTTACAGAGCAGAATGCATAATTTACATTTTAAAAATCACAAGGTTAATTGTGAACGCAATATTTGTTCTCCTAACATAAAAAAAAGCATGAAAAAAATATTTAACTGATAAACTGAAATATATTAAGTATCTTGCACCAAGATTAGCTATATCCACTACCCAGATGCAAAGCAAATTAGTAAGCTGAAACAAAGGCAGCAAAACTGGATAAAATAACAGTTAAGAATACATTTTTATCCTGTCAGCAGATCCTGAAACAGCTCTTTAGCAATTACATCCCTCAATGCAAAGTTTTCCAGGATGCTCAATGTTTTCTATTTCTTTACTCTGAAGCAACTTCACTGTTCTGTGAATTGAAAATAACCTTGTACAGTCTAGAAAGACTTCTATAAGGAGAGAAATACAGAAGAAAAAGATTACTGCTTACAATTTGACCTTCCCATCTGAAAGAGTCATGCAGAGAACTACACTTGAGCCCAATTCACTGAAATGAATATGACCGTGATGTTAAGGTCACGAAACACAGGTTAATTCCTGGTATTTCTTAAACTGCAAAAAGAAAACCTATACTGTAATACATTTTCTTTTCAGTTCCCCAAGTTACACTGGACTTGGTTTTACAGCAATTGTTAAAAATTCAGTTTTCAAATTCGATTTTATATATATAAGCAGGAATCAATTCACATGAGATGTGCCCTGCACTAGCGGCATTAAGCCCATTAGGCTGCCATGCATTTGGCATTAGTCCATTAAGCTGGAAATACTCATTTGATACCAACCTGCTGCAATCAGAGTACACTCCTGATAACAAAATTAAAGTTTCTTTTTTTCTGGTTACATATACACAATTAAAAACTTTTATGCCTCTCAAGAATACAAGTAGCACAAAATAAATACTTGAATTGCTAGCATTCTACATACCAGCTCCTTCACACAAACAAATGTATCAACTAGTCACTTCATAGAGACAATCAACAGTAACATAAGAGAAATTTAGAAACCATTTAATGCTCTCTAAACTGCTGTGGTTCTCAGCATCCATCTTAAATGGCTGTCTCCAACATCAGTGTCATTTCTTTTATTCCACATTAAAATCATACTGAGATGCCATGTACAAATATCTCAGCAAAAATACTTTTAACTAATCCATGGGTCTGACTGATACAGAATTTTGTTGCTCAAGATTATTGCAAACATCTCACATCAAGGACTCCAAACTCAACAATCAACCAAAATGCTAATTAAAAGGTTTTTCACCCATGCTGCTAAACAGTTTTCCCCCTTTCAACAAAGAACTGAAGAGACTACACAACAAACTCATCACAACATCTGCACAGTCATCTCTGATCTCTGAATCTTGGAAACAAGTCTTTTAATTTTTACAACTGTAATGCATAAACTAGCAATAGCTTTTTGCAATAAACAGATGTAATAGGTAAAGAACTCAAATGGAAACAAGGAGATTCCCAGAAAATTACAGCAGAAAACTGAGTAGAAATAAAACTGGGCCACAACATCAATAAAAGCACAACTAGTAGCCAAATATTGATGTGAACTCAGACACATAAAAGCATGGAGAAAACACTGAATAAAGGTGTTTTTCCAAGATGCAACTTAGGATTCCTAATATTTATGTAGGGCAACAGCACACAAAATGTAATTCAAATAAACAACTTGCAGCTGAAACAGTAAACAGTTTCCAGCCAGATGAATGTAATTGGATGAAGAATACTACCTTCTGTGTCAGCTAGTATTAAATACAGCTTTACCAGAAATGTATTTTCATATACTGTCCTTAAAGTCAAAAGATAATCTCATAAACTGCACATTTAAGCACCATCTAAAACATATCTACCATTGTTTCCACTCGAAAGAGTTAAAGCAATAATGCCTACTGAAAGTGTTCTTCAAATGGAAACAGTGATTATGAAAGCCTTTTGAAATACTAACATGAAAGCCTTCAGTAACACCTCTACAAGTGGAGCAGATGTTTTATACCATGTTACAGACATGATAAACACTGATCACACAAAGCCCAGAAGAAAACTGTGTACATCAGAAAGCATGTCGCACCCTAAAGGATGACCTTACAAATAGCTTTGTGTAACTCATATTTCTTCATTGTTAACTTGCTATCCTCTTTATTCATCTCTTTTTCTCAGAAAATAGAAGTTTATACTAAGCAGAATACAGAAACTAATGCTGCTGAAGCAACTGAATGAATTGTAACACCAAAGAGAAAAGATATTATGAATAAAAATAACTTAAGAACATAGTCCAAACAAACTAAAAATGGAGCAATAAATTGTTAGGAATTTCTAGCAAATAAATCAGAATAAACTGTTTTCAGAACAAAGACGAGCAGAATCTGACTGTTAAAAGTTATTTAAGATGTTAGAGTGCCATTTCCTCTATAATTTTTATTATTGGATTAGCTTTAGTGGCAGAGACTATTGAAAGATAAAGGATCCAACTAAAAGCAAAATCTCAAACACCTTTACTATGGAAGGAATACATGCATTTTTAGTTATATTTTTCAAGTGCCCTTATCAGCGTTTTGCAAAACACAGTAATATTTTTTTTTTTAATATTTCATGCAATGAGGTTAAACTGCATACTGTGCTACTTTGAGAAAATTTAAATCAACTGAAAAGAAATGAAAAATCTGCAAAGTACTCTTGAAGAAATGCTTTAAAATTCACCACCTTCCTTAAAGAACAAAAACCCCTTTACACCACATTGAAACATTGTTTTACATTGATTAAGAAAGGACAGGAAGAACCGATATTCTGAAAAGCTATGCTGTCTTTGTAACAGATTAACTGGTAACAGTCCTGATAGGATAACAGCAACATCCAAACAACTGTTAGATTAACTAGGGAGCATGATCCTCTTCCCACAATGAGCATAAGTCAGCAAAAAATCAAACCTCTTTTCCAATGACATAATGAAGAAAAGCAGTCAGGAAAGCCACAAGTTTCAGGTTTGACTTACAGTCTGATTATGCCTGCATGATTAAAAGTTGAAGGGCTAAGTACAAAGTACTACAAATAGTTTATCAAGATCACAAGAAACATACATATATAAGGTCACTATTCCTGGTTTTCCAGGATCCAGTATATATATAAACTAACAGCAGTATTCCCACCTAACATGTGCATGAAGACTGGTGTAAGCTTTCCTTTCAGAATTAAAACTCAAGTTTGAAGCACTGATATTCCATTGTACCTCCTTATTGTAAAAAGCATGAATCCTGGCCATTCAGCACTATCACCTTAAAACAATTACATGTTTTCTCAAAAATTGCAAGGCATATTATACAAATGATGTCAAAATGTATTCATTACATGGCCCACAATTACAGCCTTGTAAACCAGATAGAACACAGAAAAACATTTTATCTAAGAATCACTAAGCATAAATACCACTGGCATCTAATCTTTAAGACTATTTTAAATCTCTTAAGAAAATTACTTCAGTTCAACTATTGAAATTCCTGTGAAACTAAATGAGAGCCCCTCAGAACCAAAATAATTGGAAGTCACTGGGTGCTAAGACATCCAAGCATGATGAGCAGTAGCACACTCAGCCTAACACCCGGTTCGTTTGCACCTACTGTGGTTTGAATACATAGCGCCAATCCCTGGTTTTACAAAACTCTAATTCCAATCCACTAACTGGATGATTCTTCTAGTAAAAACTTGTTGCACACAATAACTCCTACTTTCCTGTTTCCCTCTCCGGAATGCAGAACATAAGAGCTGGAACTCGGGGAAATGACACTTGTAACTCAAGTTACAGGAGGAACTGCAACATTGCTCCTGCAAAGATGATAACTATACTCCCTAGCACCAATGCCAAAGAGAAAATGGTTCTTAAAAAGCCATTTTGGAAAGAAGCTACCCTTGTAGAGAGAGGTCTTAACACTAACAAGGCCTCAAACTTGGGAGATAAGTTAAAAGATCTAGTTTATGGGATTGCAAAACTTCAGCAGAAGTAACACAAAAGACCTCACAGCTTTTACGAAACAAAGAAGCAATCAAGATAAACCAAAGCAAATAACCCACAACCCCTGTTTCCTCAGTCTCAACCTAAACACTTAATCAGACCACCACACCTCTTGCTACAGGAATAAATATTTGAGTATCATGCGGAGCCAGGATACTTCACCAAACTGCTCAGCTTGCCTCACATGGTAACATTTCTATTTAAGTGTCATAGAACTGTACAGTCTCCATTCCCCTCATATCTCCTACAATGTAGAAAAATCCCAAACATTTAGATTTTCCTGATAAGTTACTATTTCTTCTCAAGAAATTAATTTTCCCTCTTTAAACATGCCATCTTCTTAGACACAAGACCTAACCAGATATTCCAGTCTGGTTTTTACCATTTTATTACAACAACATGCTGATGAACTTTTCAAGACAAGTTCATCCTTTTCTTGCCCTCCTCCAAACAAATCTTTAACACCTTAACCATATTGAGCAGATCTCGAATGTCATCATCTATTGTTTAGAAAATTTCCCAGATACTAAAAACCATAGTTACTGAGATAAAGGTATTAGTCAAATAAATTAATCATAAATATTTTGAAAGTAAAATTTTCACCATTCATAAATCCAAGTACATATCCTTGTTCTTCTAACTCACAGTTCATAGCAGTCCAAGCTCATAAGGCTGAAAAGAGACCCATTAAATAATTAAAGAAAATAACATCAGTCATTGCTGCCGATTTAAATCATGCTGTGCATCAACTACAAGCTACAGGTAGAGCTAGTTTGCAAAAACTCCCTTTCTTAAAAAAACCTGCTTTGCAAATTTCCTGGTAATACAGTATTTACTCTCAAGCACATTAACGAGTTCCACTGATCCTGTGTGAACTTTGCTCATAAAATGAACAGGTACTGGTAAAATCAAATATGTAAATGAGTACCTGTACTATTAGGGTCTAAATAAAGTAGATATTAGGGGCACAAGAGAACCTATATTTGATTCTACAGAACAAAATTGTTTTATCAGTCCTCCTTAGTGGACCTTCAAACTTTTTCCATTTACTAATCACAAATTTGAACTTGTGTTCAGGGAAAAACTATGATAAAGCACTTCATTAAAAAGCATATAATATGCATCATATCTTTGCAATTAGTGCACTTTATTGGCTTATATCTTTTATACTAAGGTCTCAAACATTAACCTTTCTTTTAACTGACTATATGACTCCTTTCCCAAATCTCAAATCTATGTCCACCCTAAAATTTGCTAGCAACTTCTACTTTTTTTTTTAAGATTGGTCTCTTTCTAACCATTCCAGTATCTGCAATCTTTATGCACTCTCTACCCATCTCATTTCTCAAGCAGACCACATCCTTTTCTCTGCTATTGAGAGATTATCCTTTCACCCACATGTTTCTTAAGCATTATCTCTTCTTGTCTCTTTGCATCCTTCTCTATCGCATCAAACATTAGCTTCTTAACCTCACTTCGCCTGGCATTGCAGGCTGATTCCAGCTTATTACTTCATCATACCAAAGGATTAGTGTTTGCTTCGCCTGAGATACCAACACTCCTTTGTACATTTCAACAAGTATTTCCTGCATTCCCTCAGGTTGTTGGGTGCTCAACCCCTGCAAACGTGACAAAAGTCCACCCCACTGCTACCCCTCTGCTTGCAAGGCTTACCAAAACAAACAGTTAAGAGGCTGCAGTTGAGATCGCTGCCCACTGTGCTGAACAATATTGGGGTTTGCACAACTCTCATTTGGCATGACCACTAAATGACCCGGCCCCTGCTGGAATTCAGAGTTAACTAGATTACTGGGGATGCTCTTTATACTGAGTTTGTGTAGAATGCAGCACAACACAAGGCCACTATGTGACTAATAGTACTAGGTACTACATAAGTACAAACATAAAATACACACCAGCTATTGATTACAGATGTCAAATACCCTAAATACTCCTCTAATTGTTACTGGCTCCATATAAATAGGATAAAAAATTGCAGGACAATTAGATGCCGTAACAGCTGAAACACGAACAATTCATCCCTTTCTTGTAAGGATTAGAAAGTGTTGGATATTATAAGCATTACAATTTCCTCTTCCTGAGTATTCCACTGCTGTAGACAGCCAACTACACTGCAGCATAGGTGCTGTCTTGGGTTCACACACATCAATTATTTTCCCACTCGCTGCCACAAGAAAACCCTATGTCAACTAGACCAAATGCTTATTTGAAGATATTATAAGAAAAGTAAAACGTTATTTATTTTCTCTAAAAGAAATGAGGTATCTGGGATAAAGACAAAGTGCACAAGAAGCATACCCACATTCAGAGGAAACACCCTCCAATTACACCACCAATCAGAATTTACAAAGTGAGGTTTTCATATCCACTTGAATTGGGTATCCATCATGAGACAGAATCCAGCAACCAAATGCTCTCTTTCCAAAGGATTTACAAAGCAGATGGAGATCCAAAGGCACACCCATCTTCATCACCTGCACTCACATCTGGTTGCCTCAAGTATGCCAAAAGTTAAGGCTGCCTCTCAACTCTCCAGTACAATTGCTGTCATATTTTAGAAGTTCTTTAATACTTAAATAACTCCAAACTCAAATCCAGAGGATGTAATTTTATTGCACAATGCTGGGAAGAAAAAAAAAAAATCTTTTCTTTAATATGCAACTACAAAAAAAGCATGTTGTACTACTTTTTGTGCAGCAGCCAAAGAGAAGCGATTCGCATGGTACTTGCCTCTGGAACAAACACTTGCGAGTATCCCAGCCACAGCAACTGTACCAGCCACTAAGCAGTAAATTAACTCTATCCCATCCAAAACCAGGATAAAAGTGTAAGGGCTACTTTCAACATTTTAAAACAGTATATTGCTGTGCCCTTACACATTAAAGAATACTGACGTATTCTACAAATACTGTTACAATATTAATTTGATTATAACAAAGTGTATTCAAATTGTACAACCCAACTAACAGAGACAAAAATTAAGTTTACTTGCCCAAGATGACACAAGAGTTCCACAGTAAAGACCCAAGAAAAATTCAAGTCCTGCAATATTAGCTTTTTAGCTCACAGTAAGACTGCACTTCTCCTTCAAAAGATGTAAAAAGTAATAAAACTATGGACAAATGTACAAACCACGACGCCAGAAAGCAGTTTCATCAGTCTAATGCCCTTTTCATAGCAAATGACAAAGGAGAAGCAGAGTTCTGACTAAACAAAACATAAACAAAACAACCAAAAACAAAAACAAAAAAAGTATTCCTTAAATCTTACATGTAACTATTTCAAATTTCCATACAGTACAAACTATCAGAAAATTTAGTACACTTAAAATTAAGCCCTTTCCTATTCTAGTCACCTAGCAGGAAATGTAATACTCTTGCCATTCTCCTCTTAGACTAGAACTTGTAGCTAAAAAAAACCCCAGCAACTCAGAAATTTACTGCAGATAATTCCATAAACAAAGTCAGTGTAGAGGGTCTGCATTTTAATGAAAACCAGAAGGCTTTTATTAGCATAATACTTTTTTTCCCTTCTTTTCCCATCCAGCTGAAGCACTGACATACATCTGAAGACAAACCTCTAAACCTTCTGCCAAGAGAGCACTGGGACTGAGGTACGTAAACTCACTAGGGGCAAAATGAAACACTATGATTGGAATTTCAGCTCTCTCTGAACAGTTTGTTCACCATTACAAAGAAAAAGCTGAACATATCTGGACTTCAGGGAATTCTTTTCTGTACCAAAAAGAATTCAAGTTCTTTAAAACACATGCACATGTGTTATGAACAATGAAAACTTAATCTGAAATGTGTTAAATAACTTCCCCTTCATAAAAAAATAAAATACCCTACATTACTCAATTACTGGCTTTACCAAGCGCACTAAAAAGTGCTCTGCAAATGTAAGGACTGAAGTATTTAAAAGTACTATATTAATAAATGAGGGTCTCACCCAGATCAATCCAGTATAAGAACTAATTTAAATTGAACATGAATTAACTTTTAGATATTTTAGACTTATTTCAGTAGGTCTACAGCCATCAGTGACAACTCTACACAAGCACTAACACAAACCTTCTGTCTTCGTATACCTGCAAACAACTGAAAAGCACAAACCATACCTCCTTGGGCAACCCTCAGCTCATGAGCACATTAAAAACAAACTTCACTCATGCTCTTCTCCATCCTGAATTCTGATGGATTTGCCATTCCAAAGGATCATTATTTTGACAGATACACTCTTTAAAGAAATTGTCAGCTTGGTTAAGATAAAAGATCTTGCAACCTCCAACAACCTTTTTGCTATTCTCACTCAGGAAATCAAATGACAGCCCCAGCATTTAGAATCTTGATACAGGCAATTCACAGATTTTGTACTACAAACAATGATACTGCATTTTTTACAAGACAGAAATACTTTTCAAGTTTTCAGAATTTCCAGATTAGTAAAGTCCCATGTATGTTTGTACAAACTTCATTGAAAAGCATATACACTTCCAAGAATATAAACAAGTGAGGCCATAAATAAGAACAGATGCCTTTTTAATAGATATCAGATGATAAAGTTTTCAAAACTCAAAAAACCCACTTTCTAAAGAGATAGTATGGGGCACATGTATGCATTCTTAAATTAAATTATGTTCAACATCAAACTCAAACTGATGAAGTCTCATGACAGTGACACGCCCCTTCCTGGAAAAACCAGTAAAAAGGTCAGATGTTTATGAAGCAGACAATTGCTGGAAAAATACAGACAAACATTTCCAACTGAAACTCAATACAATTCTTTTCACAGCAAAGCATGAAGTAACTACACTTTCAATAATCAAACATTTGATCCTTACATAACTTTCTAGTTGGAAATCTCAGAGGTCTTCAGAAGGATGAGATAAGCCGCACAATACTCCTTGTGAAAGACTGGAACCTCACAGCAATGAGGCATTTTATCCAGCATGTTACCCAAGACAGAGGAAATGTGTAACCATCCCATGCATCTGGAAAACTCTGTAATCTTATACTTTAGCCACAAGACACATTCCTTGCACACATTTGCAGACCACAACAGCAAGAACATTGAATGAAGACAGAATCTATACAGAGTATTGCTCTCAATCTTTGGGTTAAGTTGAAGGACAAATCCGGGGGAAAAAAAAATCCATGTTCCATCTCCCTATTAAATGGAATGTTGCCTTTAACGAAGTATATGTTAGCACACTGGAAAGTAAGTTTACAAAATATGAAGATTCAAAGGCACAGAACAACTTCCATATGGGATACGGTTTGATATTTAGAATTATTTACAGTGGGTTTTTATCTGTATTTACAATGCTAGTGACTACATAACCACATTCACATTAACTGTCAAGAAATGTTTCTCTGTTTCAAGAGAAAAAAACCTTTTTTTTGCCTAGTTTTGTAATCTAGTGAACAAAACTACAATAAATTACTACAGGAGAAGTATGCTACGTAATAGCTACTTGTTGAAGCTAACTCTTTCATATTTACATTCTGTGGATGTTTTCCATATATAATTACACTTGATAACTTTAAAGATTAGACAACATCACCACACAATTTATCCTCTACAAAAAGATTTTAAAACAAGAAAGAAATTATGTCTGAAAGTGGGACTAAAAGCATAAGAAAATTTTTAACAGCTTTTTAAAAATTACTGATGCAACTGAGTTATTTAATACTTTAAAAATAGAACTTGGGTTTAGGCACAGAATGAATTTTGTTTAAGGAAAGATTAAAAAGAGCACATCACCAAATATACTTTGATCTTTCTTTGGTCCAACATAACTAATTTCTAAAATACTACTCTACAGTGCCAGTGGTTTCTTAATTATAAAAGATGGTGTGCTTCTGGCCCCAAGGAGCTCACAACAATAGTATCATTAAATCTTCTATAGCCATTTCTTTTTAATCATGAAATCTCAGCACAAAAGCCCTCAGCAAAATTTCTGTTTTAAATATTTATCAAGAGGTGAGAAACAGATGGCTAGACTGGTTCTACAGACTGAAAATGTTCTGACATGGTATTCAAACTCTTTTTCTGCCAACTGCTATTAAGGGGTTCACAGGGGCTGGAACGACAGAACGTGCATCCAAAGTCAAAAAACATCTTTCCTGGTTGTTTTTTTTTTTTAAAGACACAGCACAAACTCTTTAATGAATTTCCAAAGAAGCCACTTCAGAGTGCCAATCACACTGTCTCTCCTCTCATTACACCAAGAACTTCATTATCAGCTACACTCCAGTCTCCAAAGCTTAGGAAGCCTTCAGCATCAAAGCAGCTGCACTACATATTCAATTTAACAGCACAATAACCCAGGATGACAATAACCAGACATATTTTTTTAAATATTCTATGTTAATGCTATTTGTACATTTTACGCCCACCACATAAAGAACTCCAGATGTACAGAAACATACACACTGAACAGATGCTCATGCTAAGAAGATTCTTAAACATATCAAAATCTAACATTTTTATTTCCAAATATTTAAAGTTACTAACCCCCCCACCCCCACAATTTTAGTTCCATCCATCTATTCTTGCCTTGGATATTGCAGCACAGTTTGATAGAAGTCAGACAGAGCACTTTATAAAGCAAAAATGCAAGTCTAACCACAACTTCAATGTGTAAGCCCTCTTACTGCTCATGAGGTGAACATAAGTGTACAGTATTTGAAAAAAGCATGAAAAACTCCAAAAGTTAATTCTGAAAAGTATCTGTATCTAAATAAACAGCAACAATTTTCTATTACTAATGAAGTGCAGCAATGCTACACTGGGATTATGTGCCTTCTTTCATGATTACTGCTTTACAAATGCTACCTACAAAGAAGTTAAATATTAGAGAGAGGAAAATCTGGCACCCAACAGCCAAATTCTCAGAAAATATATTTCAACTGGACTAGAGAAGACAAGAATTCCCAGTTCTCACTACTCTGTTCTAACCCTGAAGAGAGTACTATGCAAAGCAGTTCACCAAAGTATCTTAGGTCTTGTGTGGTCATACCATAAGGAATATGCTGCAGTGACCACAAAGATGACACTGATGAGAATAAAACTATTTGTTGAATCCTACTTTCAAATCATAATCAAAATTTTCTACTGTAATAAGAGAGCAAAAAATGGGAGTGCATTTCCCACAGCACAGAAAATGTTGTGGAATGAAACAGCTCTAATCACAAGATGGCTCATATTATCTGATACTGATTTTGTTATTATTAACTTTATTTCATACAATGCTATCAAAAGGGACCATGCTGTTTAGCCAAGACACACTGAAAAACACTAAGTGCTTTAGCCTGCTCAAGACATATACATTTTGTACAATGCACACTCACTTCAGCGAATGGTGTACTTCAAAAAAACAAAACCTTGCTTGAAAAACAAATGGCTACCAAATTTAAAGAATGAGAAGATACTGGCCAATCAAAGAAAATCTTTCCTTTGTCCTGACCCTGATGTAACCATTTAATTAGCATATGTACCATTTCAATACCAGAACTGCAATATTTAACAATTACCACATAAATACCACACATGAGTTGCTTTCCTTATCCCCTAATTTTTCTTCTGACTCCTTATTTGTCTCTATATTCATCTATGCCCAGTTTTTACTTTATCCAAAACAGCATACCGTATAAAACCCCGGAATAATTTAAAAAATACAAGAGAACTGTGAATCAGCATAAAGTATCAAAAAACAGCACGAAGAGATACAACTTAAGAAGGCAGCGCTAAAACCTGACACAAAATCATCAAATTAGCAAAGCATACATACATATTTTCAAACATTCTGAAAAACTATGATCTAGGTAACAGCCTTTATCCTGAAAAATTCCACTTTACACTAATGAAGAATAGCTTTAGGCCCAGTGACATGTCCAGAAAAGCTGAGCAGAAGAGTTCTCTGCAGTTGGGGAGTGAATACAACCAGTTCTCGTGCCCCTCTGCCATCAGCAAACCCAGAGCAGCTCAGGCTGCCTCCCGAAGCTCCATGGATGCTAACAACAGGAAATGATGAAGGAATAGCTACACTAGAACACAAACATGTCTAAGAGTTTATTTTTATCTTGTTTAGAGCCCTGCCTTTGAAGATCCACAAGTACTGTTTTCCCTTGTGTTTTTTAACCTAGATTTAAGGTAATTCTTAATGAATTTATTTTGTGCCAGATCTTAGAGAAGTGATCTTTACTCGCCCAGCACAAGTTGTTAAAACAATTAAAGTTTAATACTTTTTACAGTCAGTAATATAAGCACTGAATATTCTTCCAACTAAGAAACCATTCTGATTTATAAACATAGTAGATTCTTTAAAGTATGATTAGATTCAACTGAAAAAAATAACCCATTTTAAAGGTAATCTGTAATGTAAAAATTTGCACTATCAAAGTCTAATTGTATAGTTATAAACAGACCGTTTTATGCATGATGTTACCTCAATGTAGAGTTGCAGATCATCTCCTGATATCAAGGAAAAAACACATTAAATTTCGCTGAAATAAATGTATTGCAGTTAAACTTTTAGCTTAAAATTCTGGCATTATTTCTTCAAACTAATGCATAAGAATTAGTGTCTTAGGAGAAAAGAAATATAGTAGGTCAAAATAAATTTCAGCTAGTTTCATGACACTGTGAGTCAACTGCCTATCATTAAAAGGAAGTCTGAGGTCAAAATCCATCTTTTTGTATATATTTCTTAAACACACAACAAAGACAAGCAATTTCATGCAAAACAGAACATAAGACAGAGTACAAAAACTTCAACTGCCATTTAAGAGCTGAACAAGAAAAAAATACAATTAAGAAGCTACAAAAATGAGTAGATATGAGTAAGCTAAAACTCTGTTTTCTAAAGCAATACATACTTGAGTGCTTACAGCCAGTGCCCACCCCAAATGCCAACCCTCACTCTCTTCAAGTGATTCTCACCTGAAGTACATACAGGCATGAGCTACACACACTCTCGCGTGGACAATATAAATCACAGCTTTTACTTATCCTTACTGCCAATGTTACAAAAGTTTTCGATTTCAGGCCTGCTACAGCAGTGCCATCAGTACTTAGCAAGCATATTTTGTCTGAATTATCATCGTGCCTTTAAATACTAGTTAAGTACAAGGTACTATGCAAAACACTAAAGTAACCCCTAAATACCTTTATATCAGGCTTCTCCACGTAGTACACTTCACGCTATTACATCTTCATTTTGCATAGTAAAACACGACTTAATTCAGGTGGCTTCAGGACCTCCGCTGCCATTCCCAGCCCCTGCGCCCCACCCAGCCACTCACTCGCCTGCAGCGCCACGGCTGCCACGGCTCCTCGGGCAACCTCTTGTCTCGGTGTGGAGCAGATCTTTGCTCCTCGAGAGACTAACAGCCCTGCACTACAAAATACTGAGAGGTAGTTAATTCAACTTAAAAAAAAAACAAAACAAACAAAAAAACCCCCGCAAACTAACAACAAAAAAAAAAAAAAAGAAAAAGAAAAGGAAAAAACCACCAACGAAAACAACATATAATGCTAGGTCCAGATTAAGAGTTCCCAGACTTCAAGCTGCAACGTTTAGCTTTCTTAATAGTTTTTTTTCTTAGCACCAGTGTCTCTGCTTCACAGTCTTTAAATTATAGAAGGTAGGCGGCATTTAAAGCGGAGATGTTAAATCCTCCTTAGTACTACTCTATTTCACGCCTAAGCTTTCCCACGAGCAGCGTTAGCTCCAGCCAGAGCAGCAACAGCGGGAAACCTGACAGAGGAGATACAACACCGCAGCCAGCACCGCGAGCAGACACCGCTGTGCTCCGCTCCGGCACTCCCAAGGGAGAAGCCCCTTCTCTGCCATCCTCGGCACAGCCGAAGAGCCTTCGGAGGGAAGAGGAGAGCTTCAAGAAAAGATCTAACGCGAGACAGACACTGCCTGTCTCGTTGCTGCCAATTCTTCATTTAAAACAAATACAATGCAGTGTTAGCCAATGTTCTGAATTACTTCTAGAGACGAAGCTATATAGTAGCTGCTTCTAATTAGGGCCGGCAGCTGAAAACCCTTTGCTCGTCTGAGCAGTGCGCTGGTTTTCGGGAGAGCAGTGGCTCTGCCGCCGCCCCGAGGCTGCCCGGTGAGGGCCGCTGCCCGAGCCACGCCGGGACCCCGCCCAGAGCCGTGCCGGG
>VZTX01008834.1:117662-129128 GCA_013400915.1 Pardalotus punctatus | reverse complement strand
GCGGCGGCGGCGAGGAACGACGTCGCTCCCAGCTCCAGCTCCGCCTGGCTCGGGAGGGGGAGCCGCGGAGGAGACTGGGAGAGGGGCGGGTCCGGCTGGCGCGGCGGGGCCGGGACGGGAGCGGCCGGCGCTGCCCCGGAGCGCCGAGCGGCCGCGGGGCGAAGGTGTCGCGCCCGGAGCGGCCCCGCGGCCGCCGCCTCGTTACTCATTAACGGGGAGGCGGCGAGGCCCCGGGGCTTCGTGTCCCGCCCGACTGCGAGGCCTCCCCGCCTCCCCAAAGCGCTGAGTCACGGCCGGCAGCGGCGGGGGCCCGGCTCGCCCCCTCCGCACCGGCCACCGCACCGACACACAGAAAGAAACAACGATTTTTTTATTGTTTACACCATAGCTCTAGATGTAATTCATAAATTGAGCTGTCAGGAAAAGCGAGGCTGGCAGCTGAGATTTTAAAAAAATCCCATTTTTGATGGAGTACTTGGATGAATCATATCATTGCCTGTAACAGGGAGTTTCCTCAGCAACTAGTAAAGGACAGTTGTTAAATCCTTGTCAAAGACTATTTTTCCGCCAAAGTGTTACAAAGCTACTAATAGAAATCAAATGTTTTGAAAGCCACCTGATTTAAATTCCCCTCTAAGGGCATGTATTTCTTAATTTTCCTCTCTTTTGCTTAGAAATAATTTTTATAAGCGGCGATAAAAACTCACTATAATAATAAAATCATAAATACTGCTAAGTCTCTATATCATGAAACAAAAATTACTTAAATCTAATCATTTTTTGATTCCCAAGTCACCTTTCGGGTAATGTTCCTTTGCATCACATTTCAGGAAAAATCAGACTTCCAATTGTTTCACTTCAGATATCTAAAAATGAACCCTAGAAAAACAACTTTAGAGTTAAAATTTTCAACTTCAGAAGCCCCAATAGAGTGTTGCAAATTGAAGTACTGGAAAATTGATCCTAAATTCTAAATCTATGGATGCAGAAGCTTTGGAAATCAGTCACTCAAATTTAAATACTGCCTTTCATTGCATTAAATATACATCAAGAGAGTTTCAATGCTTTATATTTATATTTAATATTTATATTTAATATTTATATTTGTGGTTGGTTGATTGATACATGAACCTTCAGGTTCTTTTACTTAACTCTAATTTAACAATTAACTAATTACTCCTATTTCTGCAAAGTGTGCAAGGCCAACATTCTCAACATGTCAGAATTTGTTTTCAGTTTAGAGCAATGTAACAAAATCAAATGTTTTCTGGTGACTTGTAGACATTTTAGGACAAGGAACCTGCAGCCTGTACCACGGGTACATAAATATAATACTTAGCTACTCAGTAAGGCTTAAAAAGCCTAATTCTAGCAATGAGAGGTTTTTCCAGGACAATCAGGATTCCTTTTTTCCAGACAGTTCTCCCCAAAAAAACACCTTTACAAACCCTAAGGTAAGGCAAGCATCAGGGACTGAAGGATATTCCAGAGATTGAGTAACTTCACAACCTCCAGAACTGACTGAGAGGCTGTTCTGAAATACTGTGTAAAATAGGACAGGTGTTGTCACAGCAGCCTCTGGGCTGTACCTGCCTTTTGAGAGCATGTGTGCACAATAAAGAGGAGCAGTCAAAAGCTATTACTGAGCAGGCTTTGAACAAGCCAGCACCAGAATAGGACACTATCATTGCTCCACAGCACTATTGCACTCTGGCTAATTATTCATCTTTGGAAGTTAACAGTTAGACTTGGGAAGTCAGGCTGATTAGAGGTTGTACACAGTAACATACTGTTTCTGGGACCCAACCTGGTGTTTCTGCAGGCATTGTCAGTGAGAAACACTCTTTTTGTAGAGAATTAGCATAAAATCTGCCTCAAAGGATGCAGAATATTCCAAAAAGCCAAGTGCAGAGCCTATTTCTTCCCAACATATTTCAGTGGTTTTATTAGTGTTTGAATTTAAATATGGGCACAACTGTTTTCACTGTTTCTTTCTGATTTTTGGTTTGCTTTTAACCCATACTTCTTCCAAAAACAGAAGCACGCAATGTATCAGGTACATATATAGAGCTGTGCATTTCACCTTTACTTAACTAGAAGTTAATCAGTAAAAATCATAGCTCATCACAATAAGTTACACAGGTAATTGACTCAAAGTTAGTTAAGAGACAAAAAGCATTCAGATAAATTATGGCAGAATTTGGAATTCATGAACAATATATAAAGACCATGTGACCGAAACAAATTTTAATTCATTTAAAATAAAACAGAAGTCTTAGCAGCATAATACTTACCCCTTCAGTTTAGTGAGAAGTCTGACATCAGTCATTGTTAATCCCTTTTCCTCCATAAGCACACTCTTGTTTTAGGAATTGCCATGTAAATACTGAGCTATGCTCTCCTTCAGTTTAGCAGTTCAGGATGTGAAATGACCAAGCTGTAAGACAAGGGGAAGAGTCTACCACATCTCTGCAGGATATTGCCCAACATGCTGAAATTAATAATTTAGAATTTTGACATTGTTTCCATTATCAGGGAATGCAGCTGGCCCTAGGCCTAGAAATAATTAAACAAATATTACCCGACGGATTTTTAGTCTTCTAGTCACATCTTTAAATTCATCAGCTGGAGAAGGGGATGCAACTAAAGGGACTCAAGAACATATTAAAGACATATTCAAGTAATTTTTATATGCAGCAAAGGTTTAATGATAGATTACGTTGTTCTAGTATCTTTGTAAACGACCAGCTTTTTCTGGAAGATGATGACAACTTATTTTTAGCTTAGAAAATTTACTTTTATATTTAGCTGTTTCCCCTATAATCGACTAATTAATGCAGGCTTTTAAAGAAAACTGTCCAATTCTGCTTTTGGACTGAATCCACATAATTCTAATTATTACAGTAGTTGTGTGTTTTGTTAATTCTGTTCACTTTTCAACAGAATCTTCTAGAGTTTACAAGTGTACCTAAGGATATTATCTTGGCAGAAAAACAATCTGCATCATTAATTTGGAGTGGCAGAAAAGCTGTCTGGCATTCCCTGTGGGCACACTTTCTAAAGACAGAAGCAGCTTAGCTTTCCACTGCCACAAAACTCAGCAGGACCAAACAAATTACTTCCAAATATCTCTGGCTCAGTGTGAGGTGCCATTAATCCTTTTCTCTGCTAGCCAGCAGTCCCTTTGTCATATTAAAATTGGATTTTTACTCCACAAAAAAAAGGAAGGGTTGTAAAAACCATATGATCTCTTTCTGCTTCAAAACCAAAAGAATTTAGCTCCCTCCTTCCTTTACACGTGTATTTCCCCCATCACCAGCCCTCTAAGTGCTCTAATTTTAAAAAATATTGATGTTCATAACACTTCCATGTGGTGAGTGGGTAATCATTACTTCACAGCTCAGGAAATACTTTGAGACAAAAGAATAGGTGTCTTGACACTTCAGCTTGTGCCGAGTTCCCCACAGACTTCCTGTGTCTCCCAGAGGCTGGTTAACCAAAACCAGTAGTATGCAAAGTATTGGGAGCTCTGCATCTGCCTAGAGACTTAGGTTCACTTGGTTCCTATTTCAACTATAAGGCCAAATAAACTTACGGTTTTACCCTGAGTACGGATTTATTTTTTATTTAAAGCAGAAAGTTACCAGGAAACGGTATTAGTTAGACCACACCATTCCTGCTTCAAGGCAGAAGGAAAACTTCATCTACTAGTGCAAACTCAGCCATGGCTTAAAATTACCTAATTCTAATTTTTCTTCCATCTCTGAATTTTTGTGGGAAGAACTGTACCCCTCCATCTTTTCCAGTCCAGTTCCTGTACTGAAATGCACTTTCATAGCAAAAGAAAGGCAAACAGAAATACATCAACAGTGATTGGATAACAGAACTGAAAGAACACTACATACACCAGCTACAAAAAAGAGGAAAATGAGAACTTCCATCTGCTTTTACAAAATATCCTGTGCTCACTTTTTTTTTGCCTGCACTATAGCCAAGAGCACATCTTTCCACGCCATATGTAGCAGAGAAAATGTGTTGTCAATCAGCATCAACTAGCAATATAAGTACAAACAGCCTTATTCCACATGAATTTACTTTTTTCCCAGTGAAACAAGACCATCACAGGATAATCCAGCATTTCTTTTTGATAATATAAACTGTATCCCAACCTGGAGGCTGGACAATTACAAAATATCAGGGAATGCCCAAAAATCATTACTTTAAAATATGATTTTCAACTCTCTAATGCTTGCATAGCCTGCTTGAATACTTTAAATCTATTTGCTTCCACTGTATATCCCTTCAGTATCAAAACATAGCCATAAATGCCAGGGTTTTGCTACCTTAATTTCTGTTACCTCCAGTTCACCTAACCGATGTTTTCTCCATTCTCCCATCAACCCCTTCCATGCACATTACTTTCAATTAAAAGAACATCAAGCTGTATCTAATATGCAGAGTTAAGCATGGCTATGGTGAATTCCGATAGGTTTTTTTTTTTCCTTACCGTATTATCTACAGGCATAAAGCTAATAAGCTGTGAGATAATAACCAAAAACTTGAACAGTCACTACTCTCAGCATCAATAGCAGCTTTCAAGCAGAGTGTATGAATTGACAGAGACTCTGTCACGGGACTGATTCAAGCTATAGAAGAATAAGCAGTGGATGAACATGTAGCAAAGGATCAGCACCACCCATTTTCAGACTTGCTAAGCAATATTTTACTACTATCTGACTTTGAATTACAATCAGAAACAGAAAATGTATGTGCAGTTGCGCAAAATCTGCCTTAACATCTGAAGACGCTCGGTATCCTAGGATACTGTTTGATCTTCCTAGCGAGTTCGAATGTCGAACTGGTTCGCGCACTCTCAGCGCAGAGCGGCTCAGCCGCCCCTCTCGGCAGTCTGGGCACACGCAGCCATTTCCTGGCCTCGACAGCCGCCTGCCGGCAGGGCCGGCACGGCACCGGCACCGGCACGGCACCGGCACCGGCACCGACACCGACACGGGCACCGACACGGGCACCGGCACGGCACCCACACAGCACCGACCGCTGCTGCCGCCGCACCAGCCGGGCCCCAGCCCGCTCAACGCGGGAAACTGAGAACGCCAACGACCCCTGGATCGTCCTACCTTCCGTGCAAATGCAGGTCTTGACTTCTCTCCCTTAAAAGGATTTCATTTCAGTGGCCACTGGTTTAATTTCACGTGTCCTTATTTTACATCTGTTGTGGTTCCTCCTTTCCTGACAAAGTTGATGTCCACGTTGCATATTACCACATTTAACTGATGCATGAAAAACCTTCCAAACGATCACAATCTGTAGGGAAACTCAAAAGTAATTCACAAGTCAAAGAAAACGCTTTCTCTCCCACTATTAATCACTTTAAAAGAACAGAAATTAATAAATAAATCAAAAATAGGAACGAAAGCAGTGTGCTGTGCATAGAACAGGCATCCCACTAAGCAAATCATTTACTTTTCTGTATCTCCATCTCACATTAATAAAGTCAGCTACAACTCAGTTTATCACTTTTATTTGTTCTGAATGAGATTCTGATCAGAGACTAACTGCAAAAATTTTCGAATAATTCCAGAGAAACAAAACCAAAAGTAAAGAAATCACTTATTTAGTAAAGAATTTTGGGTTTGTGACATTACTTTTGAAGCTCTATTTAACTAAATTCAAAGAGCAATGCTTGCTCTTTGGATTTCAAAGGCAGATCAAATCCAACAGGTAGCCAATTGCATCCTAGTAAAAGACTTTTCCTCCACATCCCTTTGTACATTTTTTGCTTTGAGACAAGGTGAGATGCAAAGGGAAGAATATACACAATTTATTAAGACTCTTCTTTTCCCTGCCTAACACACTCATCTTCTAGTAGCCAAGGCTTTTCCCTTTGGATTTACCACTACCTTGCGTATTCTCCTTATGTTCAGATCTCTTCAGTTGACGAGTTTCTGAAAATTAAATACACAGAACATAAGGGTTGAGTTGTGTTGGTATTACCTTTGTGTCCTTAAAGGCTAATCCACAAAAAGAAGTTATCATGTCACTATTTCCTATGTCCTTTTTTCACATTAAAAAATGCACTATTTTCAGCACCAAATAAAAAATTTGGCCAAATTTGAGGAATAAATTGCCCTTCTGGGTTGGAATACAGAGACAACTGAGGCAGGTTACAAAAATACATCCCAACACAGATACATCTGAAAACTCTGTCACAGCATTCAAAATCTTTATCCTGTGTCCATAAAGGAGTAACTTTTAAATATGCTATTGTAACACAGTCAATACTAGAGATTTCACTTTAGGGACACATCCAGTTCTCAATCCCTTTTGCACATGAGTAAAGCAAAAACACAGTTAAAGCAACCAATGAAATGTCCTCCCTCCAGGCTTGTCTGCTACCATAGTTCCCACAGGACGGTGCGATTCATGCCCTAGATCCTTCACATCTAGGAAGGGATGCATGCCGGCTGATCATCTTCCCGAGAGCAAAGTTTGAAGGGTGATTTTTGCCTCACAACATTTACCAGTGCTTTTTTAAAAGGTAAAATAATTTTTTACACATTTTGGAAAAGACAACTTGCTAACAGTAGTGACATTGAGTTTAGACCCATTTTCACATCCTGCAGACAGGATAAATACCTTTGTTATGTTCACTCAAAATCTGTCCCTTTCATTTTAATGATATAATCTATGAAGATAAACTAAACTCCATAACATTTTCTGTTTAAATTCTTAGAATTTTTTTTAAAGGTATCTCAAAAACTGTAAAGTCTTTGTAGAACTGAAAATATGATTGTTTCCAACATATTGAAAACAAGAACAAATTATTAATGATTTTAGGGTAATGAGTTTAGTTGCCCAGCAATCCCAGACAATTAAATTACCACAGGTATAGAAAAACTAATGCCATCAGATAATATGGAAGACATATGCAAGTACATATTTAAGAAGTAACTGCATTTAAATTTTGAATTTTACCTGCTTGAATATTAATTGTGTGTGAAAATTGTACCAGTTAGGTGTTTACATTACAGTAGAATAATAATAAAAAAAAATTATTGGTCACATTACTTCATACATATTTTTTAATATCTTCAGAGGCTGATGTCTCCTTTACTGCAGGCTGGGAAGGCAGACTTTCAGATTTTGCATTACTAACACTGCCACTGCCCTGATAAATTTACTTCTCTTCCATGGATTACACTGTCTGAGAAAACAAACTACCTGAAACAAAACAACCTTGAATTTTATTTCTAATTCACCTGTGGTTTTTCACTCTGAGCTGGGAAAATGAAACTTGAACACAACATTAATGAAACCAAGTCCTGGTCCATATCCAGCAATCCCAAGCAACAGACTATTACAAACAAATGCTTTCATCTCTGACAATGACTTTTACAAGTCTGGTTGTTTTCCCAATTACTGCTCTGTAGATGGCTCACCCTCCCATGAAGATAACATCTTTTTCCTCTACATAGTGCACCACCTTTTTAGTCCTGTAGCATGTGAAAGTGTTAACTTCAAAGCACAGTGTAACATTGCCCACACCTAATTAATACTTGTATCCTGCTTTGAAGAGATAAAAGTTTACAATTACTGACTAGTAAATTTTTAACTAATACCAAAACTGGATTAATTACTACTGAAATACACTGAGTGTGGAAATCAGTCAAAGTTACACCATGCAATACTACTACTCCGATGTTAGTCACCCTGGGTGGGGGCTGAGGGAGAAATCAATTACTTCCTCTGAAAAGTAGAATAATAATAAAAAAATCTCTGAAGTATTACAAAAATGAATCTTACAAAAGTGTAATCTTATTACAAAAGTGTAATCTTTAGACAGTTTAATATGCCTTTTATAAATCTTCACCCCAGGTATTTCAAGCATAGTAGCTGCTCACATTTAAAACTCAGGAAAAACCCCAAACTGGTTGTAAGAAGTATTGTCCATCCTTACCTGAACTTTTGGTTCAAGCTGTGAGATAGAAGTCTTCATGTATTCCTGTAGTTGATGCAACAATAAATCATGGCCATGAAGAATTAAAAATCAAACGTCTCTTTCCCCACTACATGCAGGAGCACCATCTATTACAGATTTCTAGATTGTTGAAGCTTATGCTAGTCTCATCCACACAGCAAAACCCATGTTTACTGGATCTATCCATGACTGATGTACGGAATTTGGTGTATCCAATTGGATTCACTGTCTAATTATTTTCTTGTGAAACCCCCACTCCCCAGGTATTGGCTTCAGTTACATTACAGCACAGTACCACAGAACAGAACAGTGTTCACTCAATCTGTTTCTTTCCAGAAATGCACAGCTCTAGAGCACTTGTTGCCCCTCATAACCAAGAAGTGGGGTAAGTACTTCCAAAGCCATTAGCAAATTCTCAGTTACTGATTTCTACAGATATGGTGGCATGGAATCAAAAAGAAAAGCACTCATTTAAATCAGAAAAAAAGTTCAAAATAATCACAGACATATTTTCAAAAGGAACCTATTGGTGCTGATTGCCAGCAAACCTTAACGGGCCTACAATAAGGCTCACAGACACTCCTCTTCATCGCTGGGTTGCACCCATACAGCATCCTTTAGTCTTAGATGGCACATTTATTGAGTGGACTTTTAACAAGTCCAAGGGCTCAAAGAGCCAGACTGCCTAGTACTGGCTGAAAGCAAAATCCATCTCTGAACATTGGACAACATCCC
Source organism: Pardalotus punctatus (assembly GCA_013400915.1). Lineage (NCBI taxonomy): Eukaryota > Metazoa > Chordata > Aves > Passeriformes > Pardalotidae > Pardalotus > Pardalotus punctatus. Next base: position 120,394 of record VZTX01008834.1, on the reverse strand, counting down.
ACTGATGTGCTCTCACTGCAAAGCTGCAGAGTAAAACTCTTCCATGTTAGACAGGTTAATAGCATATTAACAAAAGTAGATTTAACCATAGAATACTTTACCTTTCATATTACACTTCTCCTCCTCCTCCTTCCACACTTTCTTGTGCACGGTTTACACAAAATCACAATCTAACACTAGGAAACTAAAATGAGGTACATGTTTCAGAGTAAGGGTTTGGCTGTTCCACAATGATCATTAAGTCACTTTGGTTGGCATCATTTCAAATGCCAAGTCACCTTTACTTGGCTTTGTTTCAAATGAAAACAATCCTCCCATACAGAATGATCAACCAAACATTATTACACACAGTCCTCCTTAGTGGAAGTACTTTTACAAAATCTGAAGAACATAATTTATATTTGTGGCTTTCAGGGACATTTTCCATTGTGGCTGAAATTCCAGTGTTTCAAATCTAAGTTCAATTAGCCACAGGCAAATACTGAAATTCAAATACCACTTCAGGCATTCCATGTTTAGAATCCCTTAGATACTCCTTTAAAAGTACCTCAGTGTAGTAAATACAACTATATTCATTACCCACAATGTCATGCAGACATGCACTTTATTAAAGTAACAGAAAAGAAAGATTTCATAAGAAAGTCACTTGAGCAATCTGAAATAAGACTGTCAGAATAATTATGGAAAACCCACAGATAATCTCATCAACTCGATATTTAAGAAACAGACACATCCTTATACATGTTTCTTGTGAGACAAAGCAACAAAACAGTTCATTAACCAAACGTTATGCTCTATGTACCTGGTGTACCAAAAACATCAGGGATACCATAAATTCAGAAATCTGTCTTCACTGAGCAGCTCCTGCATGGAAGCACAACAGCAAAGTAATACAAAATTTGTTTGTTGAAATATCAGTGAAGATTCTTCCTGCAAGTGCCAGTTTATTTTTCATTCTTGGGGAGGAATGGCTGAGTAAGTAATCTCTAATCATGACTACCTACATGAAATTAAATTCTTACTGCCTCTGCCTGTGGGCTTTCACTTTGTGACAGTATTTCAGTAGCTGGTACACAATCTAGAGGGCTTTTGTTCAACTTCTCGGGTGAAGAATATCAGGTTATAAAAATACATACAATACCAAATGCAATGCCCAAAAGGAAAGAGAGCAGGTCAAGCCCAGAAATATTGTTTGCAAGCAATAACAACCCCAGTGAACAGCAATGACATCCAACAGCATTCAGGTTGCAAAGACTTCAGGTCACAAAAAGTGTTCAGTGAGTCAAAATAAAAACAGGGTTTAAGTAGTCTTAATGTTTTTGTTTATAAAGGCAATGAAGAAGACAGACCGTTCATTAAATATAAAAGCAATTTTATAAAAACACATCAGAATTTTATTGCTTGAAGAATACAGCATATGAAAAAGCACAAGAATGTCCAAAAGGAAAGGTCACAAAAATTCAAACATTACACCATACATACCAGATGCAGTAAAATGTTAACCTGATTTCTGCATCAGAAAAGAAAGGTGTGAAAATATACCTAGTATTATTTAGAAGGAAAAGACTCATTTAAAATAGAAAGTGTGAAGGTGTTACAGTACAAATTAGAAAAGCCAACACTGCACATTAACATTGTATCACTAGACTAGATTTTCTACCTTTGGTACTTAAACCTTTTACAGAAAATCACTTCCTCAGTCAAACCTTGCTTTACGGATTTTACGTAGTATCCAGGAAAGTTTTTTTGTTTTTTTCTTTTTTAAACTTACACATTCAAACAAATACTCTTCTGAATTTTCACTGCATTACTGCATTTAAAGACATGTTCACATTTATTCAATATGCAACTTAATGCATCTCAAATTTAAATCAAAAGTCACTATGTGACTTAGATCTGAATACATGCCAATTGTATCTTGTTCAGATCTTTATGTAAAAATGGGCCCATCATTTGCTGTTTGCATCCTTATGTAAACAGACTGCTGCAGCCCTCCTCAAGAATTCTAACCAGAGCAACTTGCTGAGGATGTAAGTTAATAAAACCATCCACATTGTTAGAGAGCTATGGGGTCATCTACAGCAGCATGCAAGTGGCTTTTCTACTCTGCTCAGATTAGTGTACCAGAAGATATGCCAGTATTACTTCAAGTAACACATTAAAACTCAGCAATGGACACTACTGTGCTTTATTTCAACACAAAGGACAGCTGCTCATCCATTAAATCAACAGACCTATCAAAAGGACAAGTACATAATTTCTGTTTCATGTATTGCTGATCACTCTTGGGGAACAGTTTATCAGAAACCTGGACTTACCTACAAACCAATTTGAGTGAAGAAAATGTTGTCTTCCAACAAGGTATTTTAGTAATCCAGTGGCAATCTAGTCTGGAGAATGTTAGCATTATGCTGACCATGACTAATCAAAGTTAAATAAATTCCCTCTTTTAAGATAAACATGCTGTTAGGGTCAGCTTTCGCCTTCTTGGGCTTGAATACTTAATCACTCCCAGTCACATCAGCAGAACAAACAATTTTGCTTCTTTAAGTTCCAGCTTTATATTTCAACAATATGAAGAAATCTGGACTATGAAATACCATCAACAACAGTTAACATTAAACTGAAGTAATAGAAGAGTTAGTTCTTCAAACCAGGCAGTCTTTGAAGTGAAATATTCAGTAAGGACTGTCAAAAGGATGTCATAATTAAAACCATAGGTTTAATTTTTT
>VZTX01008834.1:74800-117650 GCA_013400915.1 Pardalotus punctatus | reverse complement strand
AAACCTAATGTTTTATTTTTTTCCCCCCAAAAAAAAAAAAAAAAAAAAAAAAAAAAAAGAAGACAGAATTTGTACAACTCCTATTAAACATACCTTTTCCTAGCTTGGTGAAAATGTATAATTTTCAAATTTTAACAAGTGTGGTATTCGAGCATATATAATATTTATTGCCATATACATCCTCATTTTAAAAAGAACTAAGAATTCAGACTCTTCTATGCTGAACTCTACTTTTACTTTTTTCCCATTAACAGATTATGTCTACTGTACCACTCCCCCAAAAAACAATTAAAAATTCTAAGTAAGATTTTATAGCTTAGTTAAAAGGGAAGAAATGCAAATGTGGATTTAGAGCTTTTTGTATAAATCTCACTATATTTTATAAACATGTTGTTTATTGTAACACTGTTTATTGATCAAATAAATGACATACTATCTAAAATTTCCATATACACCATTAAAAATCCAAAGTTGATATGATACTGAACCTTAATCTTCAAGAGTTCAAAAAAAAGACAGTTTATACATGTACAGCACACAACAGCAGACACCCCTAGAATACCAACTGCCAGTCCACAATGCATACAAACTTACAGGTAAGCAATCATTTCACTGTTTTCATTGTGCAGGAAAAGTATTTCTTAGTAAGACAACTCAGCTGGTGATTTTCAGATATCATCTTCATCATCTTCATCCTGAGAAGATCCTGCCTGATTGGATGCACTGGCTGAGGCAGCAGCAAGCTGTGCCTGTTGAGCTGCTTGTTGCATCTGTAGCCATTCCTGCTGTGCCAGTTCTGCTTGCTGTTGTCTAGCCTAGAGACATGAATTTAATTGTTAAGGCCTTACACAGCTTGTGAAGAATCTCCAGAACACATTATCTTTAAAAGCATTTTTATCTGTACCTGCAGATTCCTTTTTCTTTTTTATTTTATTAACTGCATATGCAAAACCACATCTAGAAGTAGCTTAATTATTTGTACCAAGAAGTTTAACTATATTCTCTCTTCCTGTGAAGACACCACTATTTGGAGGCCTTACATTTACAAAAACAACAGACAGAAACTAGTGTACTTAAGTTCCACTGTAAGGACTGTGCTGAACCACTAACTAATGAAATATTTAACTGAGGCAAAGCAAAGGAAACTTTAGACATCAGTTTCAAGGGATCCTAACATTTAATCACAGTTTAGGGATGAGAACAGCCTTGCTTTGTTGATTACAAATAACAAAACTTCCAGTTATGAAATCATCCAGTCGAACCACAGAGGCACACATTATTACAAAAAAAAAAAAAGAAAGCCATTATCTTACTTTGCTAAGCAATCTTTGCAAAATAGAGCTAGGTAAGGTCTTCTCGAATTCAGGTATGACAACTGAGGATGGCTTGGCTACAGAAAAGTACAGTCCTTTACTGAAAAGTACAAGACATTCTACCAAAACATTTCAAAGAGTAAAATGAGGATTCATCAGTTGAACTATCCAGGGTTTTCACTTGTTTTTTGGCAACTCCTGCTGATTTCAACAATATACTAATTGCTTGTGTTGAAGTTACAACTTCAATTTCTATTTTGAGTTAACATTAAGAAAAAGTTCTCCAAATGAAAAATTTTCAGTCTTTTTTACTCTTCTACACATCTAAGACTATAAAAATTTCCTTTCAAAAAAAGGAAAAAAACTCACCTGATTTTGCTGTTTTTTTCCAAAGCATCAAATTTTTTACAGTTTTGCAAATTTTAAGATGCCATAAGATGATGCTTTGGAAAACAGTCAAACCCAGTTTTTCTACCTAGCAATGTGGAAAAAAGGGGAGTTTTCCCTTATTATAAAGTGTCACATTTTCCGCAGTTTGTTCTACAGTAAAAAAAATACAGAAGTAGAAGTCTCTTCTCAATGAAAACTTTTCAGTATTTCAGACTTCCAGTGGTAGCAGAGTTACAAGGGCTGGAAAAAAATTTAAGACATCATAAAGTTTTAAAGGAAAGACAGCAGCATCTGTGCATACAGGAAGGCACAAATGGTTATCGGACAGGAGATAACAGGGCTCCCTACTGACCCTGCTGCAGTGAAGTTTACTGCACCCTCCATGAGGTGACACACATGCATGCTCCAGCAAACAGAGGCTCAGCACTTCACACTGGATGCAGCACTTTTGTCAGTGCCCACCATCACTGCCATATTTGTAATGGTAACACTTCACCATTTCAAAAACGGGAAGAGAAAAAACCTCACAGACTGAATTCCATTAAGTTGGATAGACCAAGAAGCTCTATAAGCATTTGGTAAACTTTACTCATTTACTGCACAACTACAGGGACGAAGCCTCAGAAAACCCCCAAATCTATCAAGGCCCTTATCTTGCATAAGAACTTAGACACGCATGAATATCAGGATAAGCCATTCCTCTGACTTCAAGTATTTACAACCATCCAAGACAGAGGTGTCAAACATTCATAACACTAACAGGCAGGTATTTTAAAACTAGAGCAAGAAGTCAGCATAGTGTCATGCTCCAGAATATTAAAAAGATTAACACAAATAAATAAGCATGCACTTGCGTAACTATTTATAAGACTAATTAAAGTACTTCCAACAGCACATCACAGCTACTATTTTTGAAAAATGAGACTGTCATCCCTGAATCTAAGCAAACATTTTCCGTATTACCAAACACTATTTTTAAAAATCATTCATACAATCTTGTCAAACTGGCATGTGTTGTCTTTATTTAGACATTAAGGCACAGTAACAGAATTTTAAAAGAATACACTTCAAGTTGTCATTCCTTAGACAAAGTGTGGCTTGCATAAGGTGGTTTCAGCCATTTTTGATTTTTTAATTCTTTTCAATGATACTCCGGAGCTAGTACTCCTTTAATACATCTTGGTTTTGCTGCTTTTTTATTTTGTATATCATGCTGAGTTATTTGCACAAAATAGTAAGTGAAAAACTGGTATCAAACTGACTATTACTTGTAAATCTTACCCAAAATCCAGAAGCAGCCATATGGGTCCTTCTAATGTTAGTACAGTCAAACAAGAGTTAGGCACATGTGATTTGATCATAACTAGTTCTGCAATAGCGACATGATATGCTGAAATTTTAAATGCCTTAAAATCCATCATGCAAAGAAGATTAAAGTAGTTGGCATGTCATAAGATGAAAAACAACAGCTTCAGCAAGATAAAAGTATAGCAAAGGGGAGAGAAGGTCACAGCAATCAGACATTAACTGAATAAGCATTTTCATCAGAGGAAATCAAAGTAAGCAAACTGAAAAAAATAAGACTGGCCTTGGTTAAGAGAAAAGAGAAATACCAGATAACTTTTCCATCTCTTAGTTTAGAGAATGGTCCTGTCAAAGTAAGAAAATAGTAGGGAGAAAGATGGTGTAGAAAGATAAACAGTATTGGGGTTTAGTCAATTAAACAGGGAGATGTTAAATTATCTGGGAAAGCTGGAAGGGGATAAAGCTGGGATGAAGGAGAATGTGTATGTGTGTTAGTACACTATTTGGAGGCAAATGCTTTTTCCATGCCTCGACAGCCTCTTTAAAAATTTATGCATGAATTCACTCAATTACAGTCTTGCCAAGAATAAAGTTTCTTTCAAAGTATAAGAAATAACATTTATGCACTGATGGTCAGAAACGGAAAAGCTATTTTCACCTTTTAATACTTCAAAACTGGTAATTTCCTAGAACACCAGCTGTTATTTCTTTCGTTCCTCAACAAAGTGCTTCTTAAATGCATTCTCCACGGTAGACTGGAAATACCCAAGCAGCAGCAAAACCCCAAGCTTTTTAAACCAAGAGTGTGAAATATGTTCATATACAAAGTCCTGTATGTTAAATCACAGAACCGTCAAGCAGCAGCCTCTTATTTGTTGACTTCGCCTTCCCCAATACAAACAGGCCAAGGCCAATAGCATCTTAGATGGCACATCAATTCACAAGGAAGGAGATACTTCTTGAGGTGTGCACATTTGTGTGGCCCTAGACCTGCAGCATTTATTATTCCAACCTCATCAGGATAAGTATTGCTTCACTTACTTGTGCAAATAATTCCTGTTGCTGCCTTAGTAGCTCTTCTTCCGGAATGCCGAGGTTCTCCAAGCGTGAACTGGCCTTTCTTCTCTTTAGTGCTACTGTTTTGCATTCTTGTAAGACTTCTTTTACTTCACTGATATAGGAGCCGAACCCCAAACTTTCTAGTGCTAGAAAGAAAGAAAATACACTGTTTACCTTTTACAAAGCTTTTCACAATAGATATTGATTTGTTTATTTAAAATAAAGAAAGAGTAAAACATTTGATAACTTTTCTATCATCTGGTGACAAAAATCTCTGTTCTTAAAAAGATCTCACAGCTATTTTCCCTCTTTCTTCTGCTATGTCATTTAGCAATATGTGTTTTTTAAGCTAAAAAATTAAGGTTTGTCAAGTACAACCAAAGAAGCCTGTGCTCACAGAGGATTCAGGGTTTTCAGACACACTTTGCTAGAGACAGGCATTATTCTCCAAAAGACATCTTTTTCCCATCTTCTCTATATCAGAATCAATGAAATTTATACAGCTAAGAAGTCCCTCCTATCTGAAATCCTATCTGAATTATCTCTTGGGGATTCTACCTTTCCAGTTTTGCAAGTCTTCAGTAGAAGGTAAATTAGCAACCTATAATAGAGAAAGAGTGATGCATGTAAAATGATCACAGATCCTTCAATAAGGCAGAAATAAGTAATATTATGTTGGGTTGCTGAATTTCAGCTTTTGTCTTTTTGTATCTAAATTGCTATATATAAAATGCATAGTTCACACATATAAAGCTATAAAGTTAGGTATAAGCTCTTTATTGTTTCATTTCTCAACAGAATCCCTTCTATTTATCTCCACATTAAAATGTATTCAGAAACTAAAATCTTGCACTTTTATCTGCCCAGAGAAATCTGTAATGCAGTTATATCCTGCAACAACAGTTTTTTTAAAGAATGCAAAGGTAGCAGAAAGGATTATAAAAAGCCAGGTAGAACATGTGACAAAAGGCACAGTTTCCTCATGCACCGTTTACTATGACATGCCTCCACACACACCCAAAGTGAACCTATTACAGAATATACTAGAAACATTACATAAACACCAATTATACTAGAAACAGGTATCAGTTTAATAAAAAAACTGATTAATTTCCAGTATTTACACAATTTAGAGTTTACAGTATGAGCTGGTTTAACCTTTATCTTAGTCTCGACTTTATGTGACAAGCTATTCAAGAAATAGCACTGAACTGCACAACAGCCATCAACAGCTTGTTATGAACAAGATCTTCTTTACAGTAACTCAGACAATATTCTGACACTAATTTTGTAAGCAACTTTTTCCAACCCACAATTACAGCAGCATGTCATTGCATCATAATCTAACAATAACCCAAATGCATTCTCTAAGTTTTCAGCTTCCAACCTGTACTCAGGTTGACAATTCACACAGTCTTCAAAAGGGCTGTCGGTGCAGCTGTCTACTCATGCAGCACTACCATCCCTTTAACAGAGAACACTTGGCAAAGCAATTTACATTATACTCATTTTCTTTAAAAAAAAATAAAGTTAAAAGACAAACTGATTTAGAGATCGTCAAATTACTTCAGAGACAGTGTGCCAGTTTAGCCTCAGCCCACACACAGACACTGGAAACACTTTTTCCAATTAACCCACAGTTTCTAGGAGAACTACCAAAAACTTCAGAAACGTGTTTCATCCAGCATCAGCAGACAGGAGGCAAATCCATGTCTCATAGTCCAGAAGTGGTTATCTTATTACTCTACAGATATTTAAGAACTCATTCAATTTTAAAATGTAAACAGTATGTAGAGTAAATTTTTTAAGTCACAGTTTTTTAACCAAACTGAAGAAATCTACAAGTCTAACATCACTAAGACAAACCATCACAGCAAAACCCAGAGGTGTTTGTCAAAAGACCAGGGTTGGCAATCTGCTGCATCAGAATAGGAACAACTGCCAAGCCCAAAGTTGTGTTTTTACAGAAATTTTAAATAGTCCTTAAAAGAAAGCAAATTAATGGAAAGAACTTACAGTTGTGTACTGTATATAGCACAGACACAAAAATAAATTAAACCCCCCCATGTGAAACAATCAAGACAGATTTTTACAATTATTCGATATAACAAAGCTATGAAGAACCATATATGTATCATAAACCTATGGCATCGAAATTCTACTGGCTGTGAAACAACCTCCAAAATTTATCATCTTCTTGAAGCACATCAAAGCTTTACAGAACATATGAATGGAAGGGATACAGATCCCTTTATTACCAGCATGGTGCTAAAATGTGGGACAAGTGATAACTACTTCATCAGAGCTGCTATTTCATCAAAACTCAAAAAGCCTCTCTATTTTTTGAGTTTGAGACATACCATCCTACTCAGATGGCTGAAAATTCAGCATCTTACTGAGTCTACAATGATCCCACCAAATGTAAACAGCTGAATCCCAAAACACAGCATTTGGGGGGATAACAAAACTCATATTTACAAACACCAGATCACAATTATCCTTTCCTCAGTTTCCTCCCACTCTTAACGACTGCATGAAGGTGCAGATCTCTGAGTAATCACTGACACATAGTTAGTAGTATTACTTTTTTTTTATACAGTCAAATAATTAATATGTGAGACTTCTAAATTTTTATGCTCCTTTCAAAGAAAAAAATATCCAAAATAAAATCCTAAACATGAACTGTTGTGCGGGGTTTTTTAATTAAATGATAATATACACACTGTCAGTATCCGAACAGTCCATGAAAAAGCTACAAGATTTGACATCAATCCACAGCCTACCTTACTGCACAACAGTTCCATGTGACCAAGTAATCAAAGTAACCAACTTCATAAAATGGTGATTTTTTAAGTCACCATTTTCTGAATCCAACAAAAATTTCATTTCTTATAAAAAGCCTGTTTTATCACATGTCATATAACACTCAAATGATTCTATCTTCTGTTCCAGGATGGAAGAACTATCACTTGCTTACTAGAGCTGCAGATTCCCAGCTGGGCTCCTGATGGTGGGATTCAACAATAAACATGGAGATCTCCACTTACAACTATTACATAGCCTTGATGCTTTTGGGTACCCTCCAAGAAAGCTGTCTTGCATTTTATTACCAGTAGTGAGTGCTTGGCATAGTCTGAGTACATCTATCAAATCAGAGCTCTAATGGGAAGCAAGAAGCCTCTGCTTTCCTTTCCCTATGCTATTGACAGCATTGTACCAGTCAAGAGTTTGTGCTACCACACAGTAAAACACAGCAGGGACCTCATCTATTTGAAGCATAACCCAAGGGTAGAGAGAGAGTTCTTGCTCAGCACATGGCCACAAAATAATTTCTACCAGTGCAGCAAAGGAAGGGGCGTCTCAAGCACCACTGTGCCAAACACCTAAGCACAGTGACAAAGCGCAGTTTCACGTTACCTCTGATACAGTCCAATGGCAGAGCATCACCAACCGCAGTACCTCTTTCCCCTTCCTCCTGCCCAGCCAAATACCCTTCCTGCTAATTGTTTCCAATCTAGTTACTTGTTTACAGTCCCAGCCAGTCAGCAAACACCTGAGAGGACACCGTGCTCTGCCCTAAATTCTGAAAAGCCACAGAGCCACTTTTATCTGCAACTGCCAGATCCAGCTCTTAGAGGATACAAAAAGACTCCTCTTGGCAGCACCTTGGGCTTAGGCTGGACCAGGTGTGATGTGACGCCTATTAACCTCAGTTCACTTCTAAGCATTCAGAAGGACAAAGACACATGGATGGCCACAACAAACAGATTTCAATTGTGTTATTTCTTAGCATCGTTGTCATGAAGCTGCATTAAGAGGAAGTCAAAATAGCAAGTATCTAGAATGTATGAAGATGGATGAAAATGCTGAAATACTCTACCTCTACACACAATCACTGTTTCCAAAACTGGCAATCTAAACCCTCAAACCTCACAGAGTGATCATGTGCCAACTGACAAGAATCTGAAAGGAGCTAATAGCAAATACACCTCCCTAAAGATAACAACATCAGAAAACCCAAGAAAACAACTTCCATCTCTAGAACATTACAAAAATGGATACAGCGCCATATTTTACTAAAAAGTATGGATTTAATTTCAAAATAACTTTTCCTAATTCTAGAGTGTGGTAACACAAGGACATAGAACCCAGCAAAATACTTGGCATGAGACCACCTGCTGATGTTATGCACACACACTTTAGTTTCGATTTGTTTTCCAAAAAACCCAGAGTAAGCCTAGGACAGCAATAGGTGAAATCTTTCCTACAGACCACCACTACTGGGCACAAAATACTCTCATACATAAACTCTTTACTGCACTCAGCCTTAAAGATCATATCTATTCCTGTGTTAAGAGCTAACCTCAAACATTTTTTGTGGTGACTTGAAGAAACTATCTGTGTGTTAAAGAGCATCACACCTAAAGTATGCTTCCATGTGCAAGGACAGGTTTTACTCTTTACATCCTAGGCTTCTGTGATGGAGCTACTTTGCTAAACTTTCAAGTTTACATGTACTTTATTTAACATTAAAGCTCATACACACTACATATTTTCTTTTTCTGTTCACGATCTAATCAAGGACTTGAACCTCTTCTGGTGAGCAAGCTAATAAATTTCAAATTAACCGTTTTTTGTTTGTTTCAAACAGCAAATATTGCTAAAAAATAACAAATAACAACAACATTCTTTTAACTAAATCGATACCATCACAGTCCTAAAAATAGCTTTACTACAAATGCTACTGTTAATACCTCTACTAGGCAGAAGAGTAAAGTACTCTTTCTCTACTGCCGCTATAAATTTGTTTGCAGCAGACACTGGTACCAACAACCCTGTCTTAAGCGGCAAAGCAAATGAGTTCTGACAAAAGATGCCTGATGCAGACTTCACCATGAGGCAAGAAAACTCCTTATTTGCGGCAGAGTTTAAAGAAAAACAAACGAGACACAGAGAGAAGTCGCCTTTTATTCAAGCACGGGGAAGTGGAAGTCAACAGCAGAAAAAGATACAAGGGCATAGGTCACGTTTAAATGCTTTCTGCAACAGATACTAAGATCCAACATTAAACAATGAGACTGTACGGACAGCCCTAAAGAAGTATTATGCTCTTTAGATTCCAGACAAGACTACCACAGAATAAAGCCCGGGCCCCACATAGTCAATCTCCAACTAGGAAGACATTTAATACATTCAGAATCTTAAAGTACTCTGCATATCCATTCGAAAAAGCAGACTTCGTTTCACAGGTACGAAAAAGAGGAAGAGATTTGGTGACTTCACTCAAAGCATCACAGGCTTCTCTGAAGCACAAAACCAGAGCTGGTCCTGAGCACACCCAGCAGCCGCTCTAACCACACAAAGACAATCGCCCTCGCAGTGCGACTGGCAAGCCGGACAACACAGGCTTTTCCTCCAGACCCTTACGAGACCCTGCCTTTTGTGTTCTACATAGCTACAAGCAACCGGAGAGGAAAAAGCGGCAGCGGGACAGGAGCGGCTCACAGGTGCACGACCCGGCAGCGGCACAGCACCCACGGAAGCTCACCTTGTATGACATGCTCCGGGGAGATAGTTTTCTTCTCCGATTTGTTGCAGATCTCGTTGGCCTCGGAGGAGATGAGGTGGATGAATTCAGTGCAGCAGTTGACCACCAGCTCCCGGGCGTCGTTCGCCACGCGGACGTTGGGCAGCGTCTCTTTGATCATCTTGTTGATGGCAGCCCTGGGGATGGTGAGGTCGTCGTCGTTGCCGGACGACGAGGCCATCCTGGCTGCGCTCGGCTCACGGGCTGAGCTCAGCGCCCGCGCGGGGCTCCAGGGCGCGGGGACCCGGCGGGGGCGGGCGGNGGCTGGCCCCGGCCGTGCGGCGGCCGCGAGGCGGAAACGCTCCGACTCCGGCTCAACCTGCGCGGGACGGCACTTCCGCCGGAAGCGGAAACGGCTTCCGCCGCCGGGAGCGCCGGAAGGGCCGCGGCGCCACGTGCGGGCGGCGGCGGCAGCGGCGGCGAGGGGTGTTTTAGCCACCTCCCCCTCGCCAGGCGCTGCGCTGGGGCCCCGCCCGCCCTTCCCCTCGGGTCCGGTAGTAGCGGGGGATCTGACAGCCTCGTCACTTTTGTTCCCAAAGCCGAACGGGCTCGGCGCTTCATCCGCAGTTTATTCACGACTTGCAGCCGTGGCTGGTTTTACTCGGCAACCATCTGTAACGCAGTATTTCCTGCTTTCGCTCGTTCCGTAACCAGTAGCGTGAGGGTTGTATGAGGCCGAATTAGCCAGACCACGATGGTGTTTGTGGAAGGCCCATTAAAAGCCACGGTCCTGGTCGTGCCTTGCTGTATGTTGCAAAGGAAAACCGCCCGGGAATGCAGCCCAGCCCAAGCTGCGGGCCAGAGACAACCACAGCTGAACTACACTGAGGGGCTCCTGACAGGCCCAGCCCTTCTGTGGATGTCTTTGTCCAAGCCGTGTCCTGTTCTGGCCCTCACCAGGCGGCGATGACATGTCGGGCTGCAGAGGGGCAATCTGCCAGGCTCCCTTCAGCCCCAGCAGCACGCCTGTCATTTAATTCCTGCTTTGTCCTTTTCAGCCTAGCTGCTGTTCCCACCTCTGCCAACCATATGCTGATGCTGGACTACAGGCACCTGGTGCTTTGCAGGTGGTGTGGGTTAGGAACGTGCTTGGGGCCTCCAGGTGTGCACAGGGGCTGCTGTGGGTGCTGCTGTCCCCTCAGTCCCCGGCTGCTGTCCGAGGGAGGTCCCTGCACGCCCCCACACCTTGGACCCCACAAAAGGGTCACAACTGCAGAGCAAGCCCTGCATTACCTGCAGTGCTTGGTACCTGCAGGAGCTTGGAGCTCCTCCGGGAAGAGGCAGGGTAGGGCAGGGCAGGGCCGCTGCAAGTCCCAGCACGGAGTTAGATTTTGGCTTAGTGAGACAGTGTTGAAGAGAAAGTTCTGTATCCCCAGAGAGCTCCAGCTGGGCTCTGGGCGTGAAACAAGGTCAGCTGCTGGAATGTGCTCAGAAACTGCAGCCTGGAGGCCCGAGGGACACTTGGCCTTCGCCTCAGCCCGGGGCAGCCCCGCGCGAGGCTGGAGGTCAGGAACAGGAATGCCAGGCAGGAACAGCGAGCGCTTCAGCCCGGGCACGTGGCTCAGCTGATTTACAGGGCTAGGCTGGGAGAAAGAGAGGGAAAAGACCTGCTCTACATGATAGAATTTTGGTTTATCATTAGGATAGCTTGGAACAAGAGGGCTCTGTGTCAGACACTCAAAGTACTGAAGGCATTTAATAGATTGAAATTACTCATTACTGACAGTACTTTGTTTTCAAAAAACAGTACCCAGACAGAAAGAAGATATTTTATATTAAAATGCTTTTAAAAAACATCTTATTGTTCACAAAGTGCAATATGCTAGTAACCATTGCATATAAAGGAAGCATTCAGAATTTTATAATAAATATCTATTAGTAATAAATATTCTACTTGTTACACTTTAAGATTGATGAGGCTTTCTCTTATGTTGTTGATAAATAGATCTGACTTCTGGAAATGAGTATACCAGTGTGATTGAGGAATTACTGTGGTAATTCTATCTTAATAAATAAAAAAATGTAATATTTTTATGATATTAAGAATCTAAATAGTTTGCATACTGTACACATCTCAGCATGTATTATATTCTAGTAAGTGAAGGGTATTGGGTTAGTACTAAGTACACAAATATCAGTCAGTGTTCATGTTCCTATGAAAACATCTCTGGAAAAAGCAAACACTAAACAGAATAAAGCTATAGTTAGAGGGTTTTAATTGCAAGGTTCGGCAAACTGTAATGTTCAAGAGATACACATTGAATTGAATATCTAAGCTAAGCTCAAACAAACATCTTGCATGCCTTTTCATAATTACAGAGCAAAGGCATTTTAATAACAACATACTGTGTCATCAGTAGCTACAAGAAGTAATTCCAATTTGCACTATATAATCTCATACTTATTGTGAGGGTTTTCCCAGGTCAAAGCTCTTTCTGCTTCTCCACCGTAGCAGTCTGATGAAGTTGAGACTTGCACTGAAGATTTTGTCATGCTGAAAAACCATTTTGTAAAATATGTCAATGGGTAGATCTCCATTTGGATCTGCATACTTCAGAGTTGTCATTGGAGTATACAAGGTGTTGGTCTGATGGCGAAAAGGTGGGTTTTCTGCAAGAATTATCTTTACTGTATGCTGTAGAGGAGAAATAGACTTTTTAAAGAACTTTTACCAAAATAGTAAAATCCCAGTTTCCAGTTAAACCGTGGAAAAGTAGAAGAATAAAGTGCTAGAATTATATAAAACCCTGTATATAGTTTTATTAGAACTCATTAGAAATTCTTCTTAAAATATTTTAAGGCCATAAGAAGTATTTGTTTCTCTATAGCATGGGGATAGCACCTGACACCCAAGTATCCTGAGTAGTCTTCCAAAATTATTGTGGGCTTATATGATCCTCTCTTTTACAGTTCACTAGGAAAGGATCAGGACAGTGCACTTTGCAGCAAGATCTGGGAATCTTCAGCTGACACTGAAGCTATTCCTTACCAGCAAACACCTGAAATCATTGTCCCCTCCCACAGCTTGCCTAAACTTGTCTTCCTGCAAGAAGCCCCAAGCACCAGAAACATCCATGTTTCTTTTACTGAGCCTTGGTGGTCTGGGGTGGCTGAGTGAACTTCCCTTAGTGGAGGGATTATTAGTGAGGTGGAGAGTGGTGGGAACCCTGTGTGGATGTATGACACCAATGCAGAATATTCAGACTTCACCAGAGGATGTAAAGGGCATCTGATATCTCAGTGGTATTTAAACTACAATTCGTAGTTGTCTTCCATACTTCAAATTGAACATTCTTTTAGTATTTTATTGGCTTTTGTTTAAAACTCTGAAGATTCTCTTGAATTTTTGAAAACCCTTTTTAATTGTTTATATTACATTTAATTAAATCTAATATTTCTACCAGAAAAACCCAGCAACCAACCAGTGCATTCATAAATTACAAAGAAAAAAAAATTTTAAAAAATATGAATTTTTGATGAGTTACCTCTGCAACATCTTCAGCACTTTGTCCCAAGCTCTGGAAAATTTGTTTATAATTTTTAAGGTAAATATTAGTAAACATCTCAGCTGTTTCTTCATCTGCAGCTGAAAGATCCATTTTCATTCCATCTTCAAACACTTTTCTTTCAAACTCTGTAACCACGGGGCCTGGTTCAATCAAACTTAACCTGTTGGGAAAAAATGCCTACTGGTTGTTGACTATTCTCCATGGAAAATACACCCCTCAATCCGTCTCAAGGTGTCTCACCCTGTGTAACATTATGATGGATTTGCACTTGCTCACTCTCTATGATGAGCCCTTGAACTTTTTTATCTGTGAATTGTCTAAGAAGGCCATTATCCTTTCTAATAGCCTTTAACTGTTCAAGAGAACATGTTTATCTTAACAGCTAGATCTTTTTATTTGCTTATATAATGTGAAGAGTGTGGGCATTTCTATGCCTTTTGTGATGTACAATTTTCAAGGGCATCTCAGTCTGTTTAGCAGCAAGCTTTAAAGATTTTTTACTACCTCTGCATGTATTTTAAACTATCTAAAATACAATTGACACCAGTGGATCAATACCATTTACACCAGTAGATCAATGCCATTTACACCAGTGGATCAATACTTACTGCAGTTTGAACTTGAGAGCTTGTATAGCTAAACTTTCGCAGAATCCTTCCACAGCGAACTTAGATGCAGCATAAACATCATTAAATAAGATGCCTGATGGTACAAACAAAACATCCTGAGAAAGGGATTGTATCCAACATACTAATAGTTTAATTTAAAAAGATTACGTGTTTTCCCAAAATTTTTACAGTCTTGCTGGGAAATCATTAGGAAAATCCTTGTGTATACTGAATCTAAATACTAATTTTTGCCTATGTTCTCAAAATTGCTTAGTCTAGGAAAGATGCCTGACTAATGCTTTTCCTTCTCCTGGCTGATGCTGTGGTCTCCTTGGATGATAATATTTTGTAGTCTAAGATATGAAAGTGTCTGTACATCTAATACTATCTGCATTATTTATCAGCAAGATTTTAATAGGCTCTAGATGAACACAGAGGCTTGAGTGTAATGCAGGAGATACAATTATGCAAGAGATCCAGCTCGCATCTGAGTGATTTAGGAAAAGCACCACATCAATCCATTTAGGTGGAGTGTAAGTGTTGTATTAAAATACCAGTTCTTGGAGTCTGATGGAGGATGCTTGCTCACCGGAATAATCCAGGTGAGATCAATGTCGCAGTTGTAATAACTGGAAAAAAAAATACAGCTAGACAGGATGCGACACAAGAGTAGGAATATCATTATCTGTCAGTAAAATTTGACTCTTGAGTTTTATGAGATTAAAAACTTTACAAAAAGATGGTACAGTTGTCCAGGATTGGATTTTATCCTATTATTATTGTGTAGTGTAGAGAGTGTAGTAAGCATGTTTGTCTGTTCCCATAATTTTTTCCAAGAGGAAAGAGAAAAGTAATGCTAAGACCTATTTTCCAGATAATAAAAATACAACAATCAAATTTTAAATAATTGTAGAATTTAAGTTAAAACTACCTGGATGCATAAAACCCACTGGGTGCTTTTTGTAGTTGGAACTTCAGCATAACAAAGTACAAGAGTCAGATATTCCAGCTCCTACTTTTGTTTTTTTTAAAGATAAAAACAGCAAAGCTTTAGATTTTGAACACTGAACTCTTAGTTCAAGCAAACAGGAAAAACCAACTTTACCTTGTATTCCCATAACACTGCTTATTATAACTATATGCCCACTCTTTCTCCTCTTCATGTCAGGCAAAATCTCCTTCAGGAGTCGAACCAGGCCGAAGAAGTTTGTATCCA
This sequence comes from Pardalotus punctatus, assembly GCA_013400915.1. Lineage (NCBI taxonomy): Eukaryota > Metazoa > Chordata > Aves > Passeriformes > Pardalotidae > Pardalotus > Pardalotus punctatus. The sequence goes on along the minus strand of VZTX01008834.1, from coordinate 102,663 downwards.
TCACAGTTTTCATTTCATCTATGGTCTGACATTCAATAGGTCCAATGAGCCCCATTCCAGCATTGCTCACTGCACAAAATGGGAGAAAACAGCAAGCAAAAACCTCCATAAACAAACTTCTAATCTTTACTGGAAAGCATTTGAAAGTAATGGGAGGATTAAGGGTTAGATGACCCTAAATCATCCTTAAAGAAAGGATTTAAAGATGTTAGTAACTAGAGCTTTCCACATACACTTGACATTTCCATATGTCTTTATTTATGCTTTAAATCATATTATCTGGTATTTTGCATTTTAACTAATTTATTTCTGGTTAGTCCTTTTTAAAAAAAAAATAAAAGGATTACAGGAAAATTAGTCAAGAAATGCCTGTATTTGTTTATAATTCAGTATTAAGAATTGGAAGCTACAGTCAATACCCATAGTAGTGAACTGAAGTCTTCAAAAAGTGATAGATCAAGCCATATTTTGGTCTGTTTTTTGCTTTATTAATACTCATATCTTCAAGAGGAAATAAACCCCCAACAAAATAAACTAATAAACCAAAACACATACTTCCATTGATTTTTATTTGCCTTCTGGATATTTGTAAGTGGGGAATGATGATAGGACTGGCATTCTGCACTAGAATTAGTATGTCAAACTAGAGTATAATAAATTATGCAGAAACAGTTGTTAAGCACTGCTTTAATAATTAATCAGAAAAAAGGCAGGTCCATAATTTTCTATTAGGTAAGATTTAATAGCTGATGGTGTAAGCATTTCCATCTTACTAAGATACTAATATTTATTTTTAGCAAAACAGTATGAAAACACTTATGGTCGAATGATTTGTAAAGTACCATTTCAATTCTCAATACAAAATTAAAATATCCTTACTTTCTTCACATTTGTGCTTTTACTTGCTAATTCCCAAGTCCTGTTGCTTTCTTAGCACAGGCAGGTGTTACCTTCCTTGTAAAAAGGGCTATGTTTCATCAATAGGGTAGGAAGTCTTGCTCATGAAGGTGCCAGTTTAGGCAAAATTTTTCAGATTTTCTAAAAAATGTATCATTTTATCCAAGACACCTCTCTGGGATTGTTTCTCCTTTGTAGACAGGGAAAACAAACTTCCCTACTTCATAGAAGCAGGGGGAGATTTAATCCACTCATGTCTGCATGAAGTCTTGAGCATCTTGAACCAAATATACTATGTAATTATTATTACTTGGATAATTAAAAAAATACACTAATGAAACTTCTCCAGGGTATTTGAGATGATGTTTTATAGAAATCTGGTATCTGTTCATACCACACACATCCCGTACTTGCCTAGGACATCAATCCTTCTGTCAGGGATACTATTCACACAAGTTTTAATAGACTGTTCATCACAGACATCCAGTTGTTTAATTTCCAGGGTTTTGCCCAGCCTGTGACCTGCAGCTTCCTCCAGGGATTCTCTCTTGGCCAGATTCCGCATTGTGGCATACACTGCAACACACCAGAAGCAACACGTACCAGAAATAAAATCTTTACTCTGGCAATCTTACTGAGGAGTATGAAAGAACATTGCTTTTACATCCAGCTTTTTACATCCACAAAAACTAAAAAGATTCTATTTTCAATATATGTTGTCACTAATTTCCCAGTCTGGTTCTGAAATATTCTAGAAATTCAAAAGTAGAAAATACAGTGTATTTTCACTGTATTTTCTTGACAGTAGAATGGGAAAACAAACCAGAAACAAGTCACCAAACTGAATACAATTGCCTGTTAAAATCACAGAGAAAAAAACGGCACCATCTCAAATAGTATGTTTTAATAAAGAACAGATCGCTTGTTACCTTTAAATCTTTTCTGTTCATCTTTTGCCATTTTTACAGCTAATGCCAGCCCAATTCCTGAGGAGCAACCTGTAATGAGGACATTTCTTCTTGCCATTCTTTTCACTGAGTGGTTCAATTCTTCAGAGGAGCAACAACGTAAATGTAAGTACAGCGTGATGTGACTGGCCTTTAATGCTATCTCCAGCTTCCCTGAGTCAACAAAAATGAAAATGCACACCTGGATCTTGCATGATTAAGGGATAATCTCCAGCTAGACAAATAGAAGCAGATGCTCCTACATGTGCTTGTAATCTGCATTATCAAAACTTATTATATTTAATACAAAACGTGATTAATCTATAAAATAGGCATTTGTAAACTACATGGATTTTTTTTAATAGAATAACCAGCTTGCACAGTACTAGCAGGAAAAGCCTTGCCACAATTACAATCAGTCTGTAGTGCTGTCCTCCACTCACATCTATGGAGAGTAAACTGCACCCAGAGTGGGATTCCTCTGCTAAAGCTTTTCAGAATTCCTTCACCTACAGCACCCTCCTTGCTCTTTTGCAACAGATTGAGGAATTGATTTCTTCCCTGATGCCTTACCATTGTAGAAGTCCAAACATGCATTACAGGGAAAAAAAAAAAATAAAATTGAAAAATGTGATGTGGATTCTGAAAGAGACAAGTTGTTGGAGAGATTCCTCACATTTCCTGATGGGAACTGACAGGAAGATGTTGAACAGACCAGCTTCACTACATTCTTGCTAAGACTGAAATGTCCTTTCAACACTTTTGACTCTGCAATTGACAAGTCAGAAATTTAAACAAAATAAGAACTAGCCTGAAGTCTAAGTTTTGGAGGAAATATTTTGCATATAAACTGGATTAAACAGAGGGGCATTCGGACTGGCACTTCAGTGCAATTCATGTTTAACATACAGTAACTGTAGGCATACTACATTCAGGAAGAAAATCGGTCCCTTGTTTCCATCCTGAGTGACAGGAAAAAGATCTTAATAAGCAGTTAGCCTTATGAACAGCATTCAGCTGATTGCAATGCCATTATACATAGTATAATGCTTTCGAGACTCAACAACACCAAGTTAATGCAACGCACTTCAGAAGAATGAACTTAGTGTTCCAGGATTTGCATAGATGTAAACTGGTTAGCAACTCAAGAAAAATAGGATACTATAGAAATATTTAACTGAAAGTATGTTTAAAAGAAATGTCCATCCTTTCCAAAAGAAATAAACTGCCTTGAACAGTATAAGTGGAATCATTAACTTCTCAGGCAAACAACAAAATTGCAAAATATATAAAGATAAAATATGATTCTACTTACTAATCAGATTTGACTCAAGGTTTAACCAGGTAAGTGAGTATACAGACAAAATTTTAGTGCAAATGCTATTTAGCTGATTCAGAGATTAGGCAAATTGCTTTTGCTGCTCATGCACATTTATATTTAGTGCATGTAGGAGGAGCAAACAAGGCTTTATGCAATGCTAGCTAGTGGAATTCCACTAGTGTTGTGATGCAGCTGTAATTACAGATTGGTTATATTTTCCACTTGAAATCCTGGTTTGAAGGGCTTATATATTCCACTGATTTAAAAAAATCTGTCTGAAATTTGATGCATACACTTCTTGGCTGAAGGTAAAGTGATGTGCATAAAGAAAGTTAAAAAATAAAAGTAGTTTAATTTGCAATTATTGCACCGATCAACCTAATACACTAAGGTATTTCCTTTACAGTCATATAGAAAAACAAGTAGCTTGATTTAAAATACACAATATATTTATTTCTGTAAGTAACAGTGGGTTTTGCCACATCATAATTTTCATAACAACAGAATAAATAATCTGAAACTGCAGAAATACATCAGGTGAGTGTATCTTGACCTTGTCAATGGTAGCAGAATGTGTGGCTGGTTTTGTAGAACCACTTAATGGGGAACATGTGGCATTTGTGGAACGTGTTTACATGAAGTGAAAGGCCCAGTACTGCCCAAGGAGTTTAGCACACAGCCACTTGCAGAGTTGATGTATCAGGTAGGTTTGCTGGCCAAGATACTTTTAATATGCAAAATGCTTAACTGAGGCATAGTGTTTAAACCGAGATACATTCAATTCTGTTCCTCTGCTTTACATCAAATAACTTTAGTAACTTGATTTTCTGAAGTACGAATCACATCTTAATGCACATAAATCATGTGTGCATTAATCAGACTTAGGCTGAGGCCTCAAAACCATATTTGCAGTTTCTGATGCTTATGTAAATATAAAAGTGGGGCCACGAGCCATTCATACCAGCTAAATTGTGTAGTACTTTTGGAAAACTGGAAATAAATATGTTTTAGAATGCATAGTTATGATGTGAATTTAATCAATGGGAACTTTTGTACAGATTTTCATTTGATTAAAAATAACAAAAGAAAAAAGCTCAAGCTTTATGGCCCTGTCCCACAACCCTTTGCATCTTAAAGACTGCTTGGAGCAAAGCAAGCGGGTTTTACCAGTGTCTATGATCAAATCAGTGTCCCAAAACATCTTACGAACATGTCACTTTTAATAAGATGTTGTGTCTGCAACACTGCATGCGTCCAAAAAAGATAAAATATTCCCAAACAAAAATTGATAATAAGGTAGTACCCTTGTGCTTTTATTAGAAGTGAGATATGAAACAAGTACATAATTTTAAAACCTTGGGAAAAGATGACAGCTGAAATTAATCCTTACAACTTAAGATAAATACATTTTATTTTTAAGTATAAAAAATAAATTAATGTGTTATTATATGAAGGCAAGAATCTCAATAACAGTTGGAAAAATAAAAAGGTTGTTATCTGCTTCAGTACAAATAACTATATTCCTTACTTAGAAATACAATGTTAAAATTTCCTCTTTGAATGCACAATTGCAATGGCAGCAACAGCATTCCTGGGCTGCTGCTTGTCCAATGAGCAGCAGTTATTTCTTCACAGGTCTTGCCCCTGAAACAAAGTATGTGTGATTAATTACCACATCTAAATCAATTTGTAACAAGATGTTAATTTTCATTATTACATTTGCCTTACAAAGTCAAGAAAACTAACAGCAGGTCTAAAGTCCATGGCTGCCTTCTCAAATTCTGATCCCCTAGACTGATGTTATTAACTCATTTTTGTTCACTGTTCTTGTAACTGAAGTGCATTTGCTTCTCAATGAGCACAACTTACAAATTTTCCAACAGATATAAAGCTCTAGCAGGTAAGTAGGAAGATGTTATGCAGAATATTTTTGAGAAGAAATCTTCATATGCAAATCCCTGTAAAAATTTTGTACAGTTTAAATGAGCACTGTCTTTCAAAATAACTCCTCCATATAAGGCTTAAGGTTTCATGTTTCATGCATTGCTGTTCTTACATTCCTAACAACTTCAGTTTCTATCAATTCAGGAAATGTGTGTAAAAACCCCATCAACAGTATCAAGGTATCAAGTGGAAAAAAAGCCTATGATGTCTACCAACACAGAACAAGAAAAATAGCAACACGAATGTAAGCTGTATAGAGAAAAAAATGCAGCAAAACACTGTATGTTTGAGGTTGGAGTTGTTTTGTTAGTTTTTAGAGCTTTAGCTTCCCCCTACCCCTCTTAAAAACAAGTGTATATGCTGGATCTAATTATTCAACAGTTCATTTATAGAAAAAAACCCAGTTTTAGGTCTCTTTAGTATATGATACACAGCAGCTATGTTTACATTAGCCAGTGCACAAGAAGAAACTGTATCAGCAACTACTATTTCACATCATATTACATTATGGTTCCTGTTAATTATAAATTAAAAAAGAGATTATGTTGGTTCTCTGTTTATCTACCCATGTTTAGCTAGGTGCTTATTCTTTATGAATACATACTGTACAGAAACACTTGCAAGTAGCATATAAGCATCTTACAGCTAATAAAAGATCATCACAATAATTCCTATTTTTTAATACTATGCACAGTTTTTCAAAAACATTGTAAAAATCACTCTTTTTAAAAGTCAATCATTGTAAGCACTATTTTTTTCCTACTTCACTGACCATTTTAATACAATTTTACTTCTCATTTCAAAAGGAACTATGGCCACAAAAAATTAGATTGCTATAAATCCAATCTGCCTTTTTTCTTTTTTTTTTAAATAAATAAAGGAAATTATTCCAATTTTCCAGAAAAGTGAAAAAGCCATTCTTAATGTTCAGTAAGATACTTTCAGTCCTTTATTTGGAATATTTACAATTTCTAAGGGTAGCAGAGTGCTGTATTGTTACAAAATCTTCACTGCAGATCGAAGCAGAGTAAGAACAAAGAATGATTCAACTGCAAACTTTGTGACCTGGTTATTTTATGAGCCCCAAAGGGACAGAGTGGACCAGAACACAAATCAACCCTCCTAGCAGCTCCTTCCCTGAACTAATATATTTTCTGTAATAAGCAAGGAAGGTGGTGTATTAAGAAGAAAAAGAATGAGACAGACTGTACCCCTGGGCAAGACACACACACTGCCCCTACATCCCTTTTCCCTAGATAGATTGGGCAATTTAGTTTTCAGAACTAGAACAGAAAGTTTCTGTGGAAGTCTGCTCAATCAGTCTGCAATGTGTTACTAATGGAGAAAGTGTTTTCTTACATTATGTTAATATACTCAATTTTTAAGCAAAGAAGGAACCATATCATATTCTAGGTGGAGCCAGAAGCCCTCTGCAACATATTTCATGTTTTACACAGAATGCTTCCAAAATGCAGTGGTTTTTTATCTTCAGGACAATGAAAATAAAATTTAATTTCCTTATCCCAAGTCTCTGAAGGAACATGACTGGAAATAGGTCTGTTTTCAAAGCCTTTCTTGTATCATTCTTAGGCCTGTCCCTACCTGGTATTCCTTAGCAAAAACAAGGCAATTTGTCTGGAAAGGAATGGTCTAGTCAGCAATTGTACAGGGGCTAGCCAGGAAATTCTTTCTTTCAGAATCATCCCTTAGGAGAAGTTGGAAATTGTTAATGATGTGTGTGAAATGTAGCAGCAGTCACTGTCCTGTTCTTGAGCATCATCAATAACCTAAGAGAATTCAAGCTGGAAGAGCTGACATTGCTTTTTTTTGCAGTGAAACAACCTTCATATTCAGCTGTGACACATTCAGCTAAGCCCTCACGATCCAGAATACAGATCAGATGCCTTTGGTGCTCACACAGAAGTAAGGCTTCTCTGATATCTCACCCTTGGGAAAAGAAACACATGAATGCAGCAAAGCCAAAGTGGCAGAGGCCATTTTGGCTTTGGTGTTTAGCTCTAGCTTGGAATCATCCTTAACTGAATTTACTTCTGCAGAAAGTTTGTTTATCTCAGATCCCATTTGTACTTGTAGTGACTGATTCATGCACCAAACCCAAGCTTTCTATAATTCATAAAGTTAGCTATCTTCTTAAGTCTCTCCTTACACTCCCATTCACTAGGCCAAAAAATTCTCACTTCTCATTCCTACAAGCATGCAGATCTCACTGCTCTTTTGATGCAATAATTTTCACAAGATAGGTGCCTAAGTCATAAGAAGCTCTAATCATACAGCATATTGTTTTGTTTCATTTCAAGGAAGACCATGTTGTCCATAGCCAGAAAATCAGGTCCCTAAAGATAATCAGTAATCAGATTTCTCCACAGAAAGCAGACAATTAAGAGTGTGTCATTAAATTTGTAATTTTAAACTAATTAAACTAGTTTAGGGGATTAAGATTCAGCAAACACCAGGATATAAAATACAATGATTCTAGGAGAAGTAATGACACTTATGCTAAAGAGACACTGTATAATTTCTTCTAGGCAGTACAGTAATGGCATTAAAAACTGACAATTTGTTGTGTATCCAAGGTATGTTTTACCTTTCCAAGAGCTTCTAGGCTATGCTTTCATTTTCTTTTTTTCTTCAGCTGATTTATTTCCTGATCTCTCTGGAGCAATTCAAACTCTCTTGCACGAAGCTCATCTTTAGAATGCTGGAGTTTCTTCTCTAAGCTCTCAATCTGAACAGAAAATGCAATCAAATCAGAACCAATATTTTACCAGAGTCAGAACAATTTCACAAAAAAAACCCCCACCAAACCAAACAAACACACAAAACAAACAAAACTCACAAATATTGTTTGTATCACCCCTGACTTTGGATTCCTCTGTCAATTTTTTATTTTGTTTACATTTTGCTTTACTAAAAGAGCACTTTGGGAGCTCTATCATATGAAGTGAAAAAACAGGTTTTCGCTTTTGCACTGTCATAGCCTTTCAAAATTTAGTTTTAATTTACATATTTTTATTGGCACATTATTAAGGTACTTCCTTCCCTCTCCCTATAATAAAAAGAGTTTTCATTTTCTGGATTAAATTGGCCAGCTGTTGTGTCCCAGGACCAGACTTCCTCATAGAATTAGCTGCCCTTTGTTAGGAAAACTGTGTTTAATTAAGCAAGAATTACCTGTTTATTGCATTCCTTAATTTCCAACTCTGACTTCTCTAAATTGCATTGTAATTTAATTATTTGTTGCTCCATTTCTCCCTTATGTTCACGAACCGTCATATCCAATTGTGTAATCTAGAGATTAAAAAAAAAAAAGGAAATATTTTATTTTGAACTAATATACAGATTTTAAGAAGCAATATTACAAACTATGAGAGCAAAATGAGTGAAATTAATCCTTTGTAGCCTCAAGAGTATTCTTTCAAGTAGTCAATATAAAGCTACACCCTAGCTGTTTCATTTAAATAGTGGCCAAACATAAAAATAAAAGGGGAAAATTGGGAAAAAGTCCATAACTGAATATGTAAGGTTCTCATATGCAGAATGCAAGCCTAGTTCTCATTTTAAAAGACATATGTGTAGTTTATTTTATTAATCCACCTTGTTAGGAAGTGCCAATTTTGCCAAACCAAAAAAACAATTCATCAAATGCTTTGATGAATTCCTGGAGCAGCTCACTGTGGCAAAAATATAGTGCCAGATCTGGCCTCCCTACAGTGTCAGTTCCTTAAACAGATTTATTCAAATTCCCACTCCTCCTTCTCTCGGAACCTCAAATATTCTTGAATACAAAGGCTGGTAACTCCTGGAGGAAGAGGCTTATTCTAAGTGACAGAAGAAGAGTTTTCCCATGATGGGCATCAAGTCCTGAAGCCAGCCCAAAAGACTGAAAATATTCCAAGTCGGCTACAGAAATTTATTCACAACAAAGGTACCATTTCATTTTTAGAGGCTGCTTTAATATGAATCAGATATGCTCCAGTGCTAACAAGGAAAGGAATCTATCACCTCTAAGCACCCTTCAGCACAGACCTTTCCCTCCTCCCAGCACACATCAAGGTGAGGAGAGCTGTCCCATAACTTTGTCACTAATGAAGAATCTCGGGACAGGTTATGGCACAAGGCTTCTGTTCTATTAAAACAATAGTCTGTGCTCCCTCAAAGGAGCACAACCTGATTTTCCTGGTACCATAAGGCTTCGGCAACACAAGTTTGGAGGCTGACGCTGTGACTGTAGTAACCAGTACAGTTTGAGACAATACAGCAAAGCAACCAAACCTAGCAGGCTTTTTATAAGTTATCTACCATATAACAGGAATCATTGTCAGTTACATGTTTAAAAATTATCTGACCTGAGCTACTCTTTGTTTCAGTTCCCAATTCCTTTCTTTCAGTGCTTGGTCCATGTCAAGGAGTTCTTGCTTTTTGTCTTCAATTTCACCCTTGCAATACCTGAAATTCTCATATGTTTAATTGCTTAATACACATTCAGTTGCTTAAAGTATCCAGCTTGAAAATCATGAGATCGATTACTTACTTAAAGCATATTACCCTAAATGTAAATCAACTAATTGATTGCAAGGAAAGAAATCCAAATAGAATAATTCTATTAATTATATTCCAGGTTGGGAATTCCTAATAATTTCATTATTCAAGTTGTTTAATTGTCTATATCAGGATTCTTTAAAAAAAGAAAGTATCTTTCATTCGTGGTCAGAAAGGAAACCTGACTATTCTTATGATTACTTCACAGCTTTGGGATTTAGAAAATAATTTCAGCAGATTTTAAAACAGAATTCCCCAAAAAGAATTCAGCACCACTTTTAGAAATTAAAAATGAGCGGAGGATCTCAAGTATCAAGTTATCTTATAGCCACAAACCACCTAAAAATTATAGAGAGCTGCTAAGAACATTAAAAAACCCTATCCAAACTACTAGCTGTTCTTAAAGAGCAACTAACATGACTAAGCCTTCATGAATAAAAAGATCCCCTCTTACCTGAGCTCATCTGTTAGATCCACGATAGCATTGTGCTTCTCCTCCAGAGAGCACTGTGCATTCTGTAATGCATCTCGCAATTCCTGAAGCTGTGGTAAAGCGATCTTTAATTCTCCACGGGCACTCTGTAATGCAGATTCCAGTTCTGCTATTTTCTGTAAGGCTTCCCTGTGGCAAGTCTCAGTTTGAAGCAGCTTATCTTCTAAATCATTCACTATTTTACAGACACACCACAAAAGACAGAATGCTTAATTATCAGCACAGCAGGGTTCTTTATGCAACACCACTACCTTGTAGCACTTGTGGTCATAATAAATTTTCAGTATCGCTATTTTTTACGACAATCTAGAAAAACAGTGACTTCTTACACAAAAAAAAAATTTATGGCACCTGAGTACTTGCTATTTTTATTCAGTTCATAATCAACAACGGACTTGAAACATGAGGATATATCTAAAAACATCTGGCCAAGGAGACAGTACAGAGAGTATATAGTAACTGAGTATGTAGTGCTAGGAAAAATGCAAGCAGAATTGCTGGTATTTCTCTGGCTTAAAACAATGGTACAATTAAACTAAATGGAAGAGGATGGATTGGAAAGTTTGTTATTGCCATAGACTTGTGGAGTTTTCTGTTTGTTTCAAAGAGCTGAATTTTTGTCAGTAGTATATGTCTTTACTAAATCTATATGTCTTGTTTGACTATCACATTAAGAATGTGCATTACAAATTTACAGGGAATTTACTTATACATTTCACCTGGGGTAAAGGTATATACCAAAACAGTGAGAATTTGTAGAAATAAGTTAAAATAAAAGTTTGCGATTTTTTCTGGGTTGTGGGGGTGTTGTTTCTTTGGGTTTGGTTTTCTTTGGTTTTTTAAAAGTTATCATTTTTTGACTCTTATGTACTTGATTATGAAATGGGGGGGGGGGAAGGAGTAAAAATGTCTAATACATATAGAGGATTAGTTTACTGAAAGGAAGCCTGAGAAACAAAATAGCCAAATTACCTTCATTTGCCTTTTTATTGAGCTCTGATCTTGCTTCCTCCAAAGTCATATCCAACTGATTTATCTGCAGTGCTTTGTTTTCACCATCTTGTTTTAATAGCACTACTTCTTTTTCCATGCCAGTAAGTTCATTCTTGCACTGATCCAGCTCCAATTTAATCTGTCTAATAGAAATAACCAGAATAAAATGAATCATGCAATAACAAGAGCAACATGCTCTAAGACAAGTGTTTGTGAATAAAATAGAAACAAAAGTCATGTTAAATAAGCTTTTCTTGTAACTAAACTATACTCTTTAAGACTAGCAAGCTCCTATAGAATGTATAACCGACAATTACAAGCAAGTTGATACGTTTATAAATTGAACTGCTTTATGAAGTGCTATCTTAAGGCTAAATAGGTTGCCAGGGTATGCATTAATTCCATTGGAAAACTATTCCAGAAACTGATGCCTGTGGCGGTGGATCATACCAACACTGCAGGACCTCACTGGTGGAAAACCTCCTAAACTAAGCACCCCCTGGAAAACACAATGGTCTCTCCCCAGAACTGTGTAATCCCCTATCTTTGTAACCTAACCCTAAATTCTACCCTTCCCTGCTCCCTGTTGGTTAAGGGAGTTTCTCCCCGCCTCCTGTTATCTGGCCCCAGATCGTCCCTATAACTGGGAGCTCTCGAGGCCATCTTGCTCTCTTTCTGCCTTGGACCCCTTCAGAATAAATGTCTGGAACTTCCAGGAGAGAGGGCCTCTGAATTCTTTGTCTCTGGGGCTGCCCGAGCTGTCCGGCTCAGTGGGTGAGTGAGAATTGTGCCTGACACCGGTTCGGGTGTGAGAAGAGCCGTTCTGTACAAGCACCAATGCAGTGCTGGCTGAAGTGATCTCTCAGACGCCTGAGAGACACTCTCGGTAAAAGCAGAGGCTTATTATTCCACCCCCGCACCCCACGGCAATAGATGCCTCTGCTAGTCAGAAGCTTCCCTTCTGATTTCCAGTCTATGCTGACGGAGAGACCAAAGTGTGTAAGGAAAGAGCTGAACGCCATTTCAGACAGCAAACTTTCTCACCCATATGTCCACGGGCAGAATACACCTCTCACTTACACCAAACCTACCTGATTGTACAGTTAAGTTCATCCACCTTCTGTCTGTTTAAATCTGCTTCTTGAGCAGCTAGGCGAAGTTTCTCCTCCACCTTTCTCAACTCATCTTCTGCACATGATTTCTGCTTCTGAAGCTCTTTTTCCAGATTGGATACCTATTTAAAATGGCATTTGAAGAGTACTTTTAAATTACATACCAAAGAAATACACGTCCTTGTCTTGCAACTCACATAGAGCTCTTACACAACAGATCTCTTTTTAGTCTGTATATAATTTAAGACTAAAACTCTGAACATTTGAAAGACAAATTGTTTCTAGTAAATATAACAAGATGCAACTTTCTGAATTTAAATGCACCTCTCCTTAACTGCAATCTAGGGTTTGATTTTCCAAGTACCAAGCCATTCTAATGCTAGCTAGAATTTTTGATAGCTCAGAACCAGGCTTAAGATAAAACAAGCCACTAAACTCTATGTTAGATATATCTAAAATACTAATTATCAACTCAGTTATCAAAGAAATATTCAGATTTTATAGGTATCATGAAAACATACATAAGGCATTTAATGTTCTCTCTATATGTAGACACTTGTCACCATACTGTACCTGTTTTTCAAGTTTAATTTGATTATCTTCCAGCTCCCAATTTCTAAGAGTTTCTTGCTCTAACATTTGCTGCTGATGATACAAAGTTTGTTGCAGGAGAATATTTTGTTCACTCATGCTCTGAATATTCTGATCTTTTAATTTTATTTCTTTCTGTAAATAATGGAGCTGAAAAGACATTTATTTTCCATTACAATAAAGCATTTTTATTTGGACTTGTATCAGCTATTCTCTGTTAATGTGCACAGAACCACACTTGTGGTTCATAATTCATCACTGAGCTGTGCTCTATAAAGTGAAGGAAGTAGCAACTTTTCAGTCCCAGGTTTTGATTCTTGCTTTCTAAATAGAGATTGTCAGTATTCTTAAAACGTACATAACAGATTTTTAGTTTCTAAATAACTGAATTACTTTTCTTTCTGCCCGTCTTCTTTATTTCTCAGAAAGCCCTCGTTTTCCCCTTGAGATTTTGTTCTCAGTCCTGGCCTTTATTTCTTCCTGCCTATATGACAATAGTCATTCCAATTAAAAAAAATAATTTTGAATGCCTAACTTGTTTTATGTTGAATAGCCTGGTTGCTCAGTGGTGAATGCCAGGGGGAGCTCTTCTGGGAAACAAAAACAAGGGAAGTGTTCTTTAAAAAAAAAAAAAAAAATCAAAAATCAAACAAGAAATCACTGACTGCTCACTCTGAAGAGAAGTAGTGACTGGAACGTATTTATGAAAACAGTGGTCACAATTACAAAGCCTCACTTGCTACCCTTGATGTTTCACACAGCATCCAGTCCCTTCATATGCAGTATAAGAACAATAGGGCTTAGGAAGCAGCAGTAAATATCACAAGCTTATGTGTGACACAAAGCACAGATTTCCATCGGGTTAATCCTGTACATGGTCTTGCAATCTCCACCTGACTAAAGCCTCTCTCAGCAGGTAGGCCAGCACTGACATGATCAGCCTACTATATAATTAGTTCACCCACAAATCAAAATTCATTCTAATATTAAAATTAACCCTTTCTTGCTTTCATGTAGCAGTAGAAAGTATGATAAAGCTCAGGATCTTGAAGTAAACATTTTCTTATGCCCAGGACTTCTTCCCCATTAAGATAGTTAAAAACCAGATTAATTACATGCACTTAAATTTATATCGCAATAGTGCTCTAAGATAATGTTTTGTTTCACATAATTCTGATTTTGTTACTTCTTTCAACAATTCATTTATCTTAGTGCTTCTTTTCCCTTGACTTATCCAGTGTTTCTTAGTTATGATTTTCCCCTTTACCGTCACAAAAGGTATCATCTTTTCCCAGCTTACTTTCTATTCACAGTTCCTATTGCAAATTTTGGCTGTTATTTCACAAACTTTTAGATTAAATCAACCATAACGAGTATTTGCTGCAATACAAAGGAGTTGTAAAACAACCTGTTACCTCTTCAGACCTTTCTTTCAGCTGATTTTCAAATATTTCCTTGTTTTCTTGTGACTGACTCAAATACAGTGCAACTTCTTCCTTACAAACATTTAGTGCTGACTCAAGTTGTCGTACCTAGTTGAATGCGATAGATTACTTAAAATTGCATGGCATAGTTTGTAGTAACTAGTCTAAAAATCGTGTTAAAAGACATGTTCATGTAAAACATCAGAAAAGCTATATTTTTATTGCAAGAGTATTAAAACAGTCATGGAAGATTATAGTAAACTTTAAAACTGAAAACTTCCAAAACGAAAATTATTCGTGAAATTCAAAATTATAATACTTTAGACTGTGTTTATATCGGATGAGACTATCAGTTATGAGCAGATATGCCAGCATTCGTCAGTAGGCAGAATTTAAAAGCAAACATATGGTCAACACCAAGTCATTAACCCATCATGTTTTATTACATATAGAACTGTAAAAATTAATTTGGAATTATCATTATAGGTGAGTTGACACACATGTTTAAAAAAAACCAAAACACTCAGATCTTAATACAATTCTTTTCAAAAAGTTACGAAGCAGCGGTTTTCCCTTTCTGCACTGACAGACGATGCCTGAGTTTCACTGAAACGGAAAGGAAGAGCTTTGAGCAGTGCCAACACTGTTAATCTATTTTACACTTTTAATGTTCACTTGGATTTGAGCAGTCTCTAACAAATACCTTATAACCTTGAACTGATAAAAATGATAACAAACAAACCCCCAGAGATCTTAATGCAAAACAATTAAGCTTTTCTTAACTGTTTAGTGTTTAGTTTCAGTGCTAGGATTTCTCATCAACGAGAATTGTGCCGATTTTAGCTGCAGAATAACTCATGCTTTCAATTTTGCAATCAGACTGCCAGTTTTCTAAACCATACTGGATGTCCCCAGCTGATTCAAGGGCTTTTTGAAGAGAAATTACTATATGTCTTAATTTTAAATCTCTAGAAAACATCCCAAATACTGCAAAGCCACTTGGACAGAAAATAGGTCCAAGCTCAGAAAGAGCATGCTAACAGCAAAGCCCACAGTATCTTCACCTCCTGATACTGTGAAGATTTAATACTGTTTGAAACCTGACTGGCATAAATCCCCACATGGCACTGGTTTATCAAAATACTGTTGCAAGTGCTGCATGGAAAATATTTATCAGGCAATCACTAGAAAGAGGTATAGATGGCTAAAAACATGACCAGTATTATAATACCATATATATCTAAAATACATGCCATATATAAGCATAAATAAAAGCATATATAACATTAGCTCTGTGAGACAATGTTGGACTTCAAGAGTACCATAAGCACAAGTTTGCCCTATGTGTAACTACAGCAGTTGTAGAAAGCAATTACACATCGCATAATCTCTTACTGTAGGTTTCATACTTATTTTAATTTTAAACAAGAAAACAAAGCAAAATGAAACAACAGATAAAGAAATACTTCAAATAAATGACTTCTGGAATGTTTACTTAAGACAAATTTCTATAAAACTATTTTTCTACAGAAGAGAAAATGAAATACACCGTTACTGCGAACTTTAAAACTATTACTTGAAAATTATAAGGACCTTACTAACTTTGACTTTTTCTTCTGTTAACTGACTTTCCAGCATCTTCAATCCTTGATCATTCTTGACATTTTGATTTTCCATTTCCTGTTTTTACAGATATTTTTATTCAAGAGAAAAAATATAAGTATTACATAACACAATAAATATTGTAACAGTAATTTAATAAAAATTCATATTCAGAATCAGAAAAAAATGCAGATCAGTGTATTTAAAACACAATTGCTTGTATAATGTATTTGTGTACATGATACTCTTGTACTGTATCATGTACAATTGATTGATGCATCACATACAGATTGATGCGTCTTCATATTCTGCAGTAGCTGGCATTATTAAAAGGAATAAAACAATATCACACTAGAACATTCTCCGTTTTCCACCTAGTGCAGAATAGAAGCAATTGTTCTTTATCCAGATCTCTTTCAATTCATTACAGAGAGAAGCCCAAGGGGCAAACCAGCGGCATAAAGAGAATGCTAAGACAAAAAATACTGAAAGGTCATTACAATTTATACAATATATAGCAGTGGTAGTAGCAGTCACTTGTGACTACACTAGATTCAGTCAATTACTCAAACAAGAATTAAAAAGCAAAAACATAAGCAATTTTTCCATGTATTTATGGATATGCTTTTCATTATTTTTAGTCACTTGTTTGATTTGCATTTAAAGAAAGTCAAAAGCCAACCTTACCTCTCTGCTTCCTATTAGCAGCCCATCCAATGATTCAATGTGATGCTGTTTATGTATAACCTCTTGTTGTAAAATAGACATTATTTTCTCTTGTTCAATGAATTGTTGATGTTTCTTCTCCAGCTGTGTCCGAAGCTGTGCATAAGTAAATTGTAATTTTATTATTTTAATAAGAATTTATGCATCTAAGTATGTTATTCAGTTCTATTCACCCATCATTTTTATAATGAAAATTAAATACATTCCTGCCATCAGCAATATTGCATAGTCTTAAAATTATCAAGAAATCCCAGGCACTTAATATCTTAAATCCAGAGGAGAATGAGGGCAGACAGAGTGTAATTGTCTGTCATCAGTCAAGACAATAAGACATGCATACATTCTTTAGTAAAAGATGAGAAGCTTCTTGAACAGCTAGAAATAATCACAGTCATATTTTTAATCATACGGAGCAACAGAATTCTTCTCTAAAGACTGAAAAACCTACAATAATTCTCCCTGAACACAGATGCTCATAAGGCTCAGACTGGCAGAGGTTCAGCCAACAAAAGAACATTTTTAGAAGCTGTCATGCTTTAACCACAGTAGGCACTAAAGCTATACTTTATTTTTTTTCTGGGTGTTTGGAGCAAAGAACAACAGTACTCTTCCTAAGTCCTTATTTCTCTTCAGTTGAGCAGGATATGAATATTTCAGAGGGAAAGTTGTATAGTTATTTAGATGAAAAATGTACTAAAATCAGGAAATGTAGGGAGCAGAAAGAGCTTTTTACTAAAACTTTTTTAATGGATGTGTCTCGAAATTACAAGACAAATTAACATAGGAGAAAGTTACGAGGTATGACACTCCTATTTATTACCACACAATAAAGGTCTTACTAGGTCAATCTGCTTCTCCATTTCTTTGTGCTGCTCAAGGTGAACCAACTTTTCATTTTCCAAAGTGTAAGTTATTTTCTCATGTTCTTCACTGATAGTTGCTTCCAACTCATGAATGCGTCTGTTTTTTCCCTGGGAAGTGGCAACAATAAAAGGACTTAATAAAAACATTTAGCTGTGATATTAAACTGTTTCATTTGATCATCTTGCTCCTAGATTTCATAAAGGAACAACAAAGAAAATACTGAAGTTACACAGAGCAGGTGTCATCTCAAAGGATGTCACACCCGTAACTCAGGTATAGAATGTCAGTAAATGCAGCCACTCCAGAGACAAGGTGTCTGCCAAGATGGACTATGGCACAGATAACAACTTCTGACAAACAGAAATTCTGTATTCACATGGATAGATGTAATCTTTAACATACCATTTTGCAGACTTATTTATTTACAAATCTACATTTATTTCAGTGAAACAAATGACAGTTCAACAGGGCCAGACCTTCATTGTACATGTGACCACAAGGAAAAAGTAACATGTCCATTAACAAATGACCACATTAAAAGGCAGGGAAAAAAGGATGTTTTACTTCAAACAAGATTTTTTAAAACCTGTGTTCCCTAAGGTCTGCACTGATTATTGAGCAGATGTGAAAGTTTCCACATTTCGAATACAGGGAATATGACTCTTACGTTAAACTTTTATGATTTTTTACATAATTGTAGTTTCTCACTGAACACATTTTACCATAAGTTCCTGTTCCAACTCAGAGTTTCTTTCTGCAGCAGTGGAATAAGCAATAGTCTTTTCTTCCAACTGTTTCTCAAGTGCAGAAATTTGAGAAGATTTCTTTCTTATCTGAAATTAAATATGGCACAAAACAACATGTAGACAACAGCTTCAGGTTTGTTCAAATATTTGTATACACTTTCTTATCACCGATTCCAATTTAGCTACCTCCATATATTTTTAATAAATTGTTTGGTTGATTTTGTTATCTATTATATTTTACTACTTACAGAGGAAGATTTAGGACAATTTACCTACAATTAATCTAATGAATTATCAGTGAAATAGCTATTACATATTTATAACATTTATGTCCATTATTAGGAAATACTGCAAAGCCCATTATGCTGAACTCTATAAGCACATTAGCAGCAGAATGGAAACATTAGCAATTTAATTTATTCACCCTTAGAAAAGCTTAAATTATTCCTTTTGTAACTCTCTGGTAATGATGTTCATCTCTGGCACCTACACTAACATTTAATGAGGAAAAATACAACTGCTCCTTCAACATGTATTTCCTAAGATTACCCATTAATTCAACCACAGCAAAGCAACAAGACTGTACATATTTTCCACATAACAAATCAAAGCAATAGCAGAAAAGCCTACTAACTGCACCAGCTTTAAAACAGTATTTCTGACAGCTAACAAATTAAGGCTGCTATCTAAGTCTTTCTGCTTGCTGAAAAGTTTAGTTTAAATTTCTCTCAAATCAGATTTTAAAATCAATATGCCAATTGCAGTTTTTCCATAACTATTGTCTTCAGTATCTTTGATTGCTAAACTAAGGAAAAAGTGATATATTTGTTCAGTACTATTAAAAACTTACTTCTCTCTCTAAGTTATTAGTTTTTGAAGCCTTCTTCAATAGGTCTTCCTGTATGATTTGAAACTGACTGGTTCTTTGAGCCATGCTGGTCTTCAAAGCAGAATTCTCATCATCTGCTTTCGTCAGTTTAGTGCGTAACTCTTCTATCTCTTTCTGGAATTTTTGCCTCACCTTTTCAAATTGTTTGCTTATAAGTTCCAACTGCTGACATTTTCTCCTCTCTCAAAGTTGAAAAAATAAGATTAATTATTAAAGAACACGCAAACCCATCATGTAACCAAAAGCTATGACTCATGAAAACAAACAACAAAACCTCCAACAAAACCCCAAGAAACAAACAAATGAACAAAATAAAGACAGCATCATAATATATGTGGCCTGCCATAATTTCATGGAGTAATCCTAGCAGTAATGACAGCAAAGCAATCACAGAAATACTGTGACAGCTGGATACAGAGAAAAGAGTCAACAAAAAGATGGAGACGTTAGCACAACCTGTGTAACAAAAAAAAATATGGTTCCATTTCAACACAACTCCTAGCTTGGCTATTGCTGAATGAGTAACTTCAGTAGCTAAAGAAAGAAATACATTGTGTCTGGAGAACATGATGGTTTCCAGGGTGGCAAAATGCTCCCTGTTCAACCAAACAATACCTGTTAGCTCAGAGGTATGTTTAAAAAATGCTTAAAAGCAACTTGAACCCCTCCAGAATATTTCTGTTCTGTGGATTATTTAGACAGAACTACACAGCTATTTCAGCCAGCTTACCTCCTGGATTTCTGATCAATTTGACAGGCTCTGTTTCCAGGTCACCTAACCTGCTGTTTCCTTGTCGTTCATTATTGTTAGAGAGATGCTCAGCTCCAGTACAGATAGTTACATTTGCACAAGGCTTTTGAATTTCTGCTTCTTTCATTGCCAGTTTAATGCTATTATAAAGGAGAAGACAACCATTTAACATTCTTTCTACACACTAGTTCTAATACCACCTTATTATCTGCCTATTCTTGCCATAGTTCAGTAACCAGAAAGTCATACCTTAGGTCTGCAATCAAAGGTTTACTTGATTCACCACAAGATTCAGAGGTAGCATCTTTTGTTGAGGAACTCAATAGCTGATGTTTGAAATGGTGCCATTTAAACTGAAAGTTAACAGAAAACAAAGATCAATGAAAAATCAACTTTGTATTGTTTTACAGCATCCTTAATTCATGTGTTATAGTGGCATAAAAATTTTAAGACACATATGCCAGGACGTTAAAAGTTTGGATAGCCCCACCCCTAAAATTATTCAAAACATAACACACTGTTAAGACCACATCAGTTACTCTACCTCTTCAGATGTACTTAAAGACAACTGAGAAATAATGGTTTCTAGTATGCTGAGCTCTTCCTTTGAATCCTCAATTTCTTGACAACATAATTTCAAGTGGTTACGTTGCTGGTCAGTAAGTGCTCTCAACTCTTCATTTTCACTTATTAGAGCATTTTTCTCTTTAAGTACTATCTCTTTTTCAGAAAGTTCAGTCTCAAGCTTGATGATCTTCTGATCAGACTGACTCAACATTGATGTCATTTCAGTGTTGTTTGCCTCTAGGGTTTTAATTTTGTCTTTTGCATTGTGATTCTCTTCCTTTAATTGCCTAAAAAGACATTTAAAGGGTATAGCTCAACATAGAGGATTTTCATTATTAGAAGTACAGACTTACTAATGAGACTCAAACTAATCTAAGGGTGTTCATATACTGCCCACTCTTGCCAAAATGGCCTAAGAACCCCAGTTATGAGAGGAATGTGAGTGTAGACAACGCATGTAAATTGAATAACCCCAAAATGTCTGTGCAGGCGTTTGTCCAAATTTAACAATTCTAAAGACAACCAGCTGATGGTTGCCTTCTCTCATTAAATCAATGAGGGAATTACCAAAAGACTAACGAAAAAAGGGGGATTCAGCTTGAAATGAAACATACAAGAAGCATAAAAAATTGAAGCAGTTGGAGTTGTGACAGAGAGCAGTCAAAACCAGGTCTGACTTTTGTAACAGCTGCAGTCAGCATCACAACCTCCACTGAGGCCCGAGTGCAGCCGCCCATCAGATGCCAAGAGCATCCTTCATTGCAGGGATGCCAGGGACTGCCAACACGGTGTGCAACAGGCAGGGACCCCCAGCTGGCAGTGCAAGGGGACTCCCAAGGCTCTGCTCGCTGGCAGGTGCATGAGCAGAGCACAGGCACAGCACAGGTACCCAGCAAACCAGAGCAGCCACATGGCCCTCACGAGCAGCGAGCCACCCACGGAACCAGTGCCCCCAGAAGGTTTGGGGGGTGGCTTCTTACTGTGAATGGGTGGAAGGATGTGGGATAAAAATGTTTAAGAATTACTTAGAGAAAATAAGTGGAAATTTATTTGTTTGAACTACATGAATTGAGCAGCACATTCACAGTGACAATTGCAAGATGGAATTTCTTCTCAAAAAACTGTGCAGAGAATTTTAAAAAGCCTTTGTGTTACCTTAGTTGCTCTTCTAGGATGTCTAGGTCCTTCCTGTAGCTGATACACTTTTCATTCAACTTCTCTTTTTCTTTTTCACAATTAATTAAACGTTTTCCCAAGACCACTTCTTCAGCTTTAGCCTTAAAAAGCAATTTCTTTTCATTACTGTACAACAATAATGTAAGCTTCCAAGGTTAAGAGGCTATTTTTAAAAGAATATCATAAACACTATGCTCTTTCCGGTAAGTCAGTAGATAATTCTATTGCTCACTATTGTGAAGAGAAGGAGAGAGGCAAAGAAGTTTTCTTTTTCTGTCACTTAGGAAAAAAATCAACTTAATATTTTAGGGCATATTTGTGGTTGGCAATCTCATTCCACAAGGAAAGAAGTCTAATAAAAAAAATTCTCTGTAAGAGCTAACAGTGTTTTCTCCTCCCACAAAGCAGGAAGCATTAACAATTCTGATCATCAGAACTTTGGGAGATGACTTCATTTTCATCTTAGCTCTTCTTCAGCACATGATTTATTGAACAGTTTCTACACACAAAGAGAAAGAATTCTTTTAAAAGGATGTTGTATTTTTAAAATATAAACTTCCCAGCTGCTAAGCAGAAGACAGAAAGAACAGCAGCAGTATTAGGATACTCCAAAGATGCAGATGCCAAAGATCCAGACTGTGCAAAGAGAGTGTAAAATTATATAACTGAATTTATCACCACAAACAGTTGCTTACCCTGTCTCACCTCTCTTAGGATTTTGCCACCAACAAGCAGAAACAATTGACTCACTGATGAACTTGTTGCTGTTAGCTGCCTGGCCTATTGGAAGAAAAATCTTAATACCACAGCAAAAATAAGTGAAGAAAAAACTCTCACCTTTTCTAATTTTTCAGTTACTTCTGCTTTATACTTTGTGAAAGCTCTTGTCAGCTCCTCCACATTCAACAAAGCTTCGTTTCTTTGCTGTTGTGCTCTGCCAAGCAAAAGATGCAAACCAATTTTAAAACCCACAAACTCCAGCCATTATGTAGCCATCTTCTCCAGTTAACTAAAAACAATTACTACAGTAATTGCTCCAGCTACTTCCTTTCTTCTTCCAGCTTTCCAAGCCCCAGATATTACATGAGAATCTGTTCCAAGAAACAACTCAAACTCCCCTGTTTCCTTCTATCACTCCACGCTGCTGCCCCTTCCCCTGTCGTTACTCATTAGGGAAGAAGAGTAACCTCAGGAGAGTTCAGGCATGCAGACTGTTCAGGACAGCCAACACAGGCACACAGGAATTGCTGCTGCTCACTAACATTTCTCTCTTCCATTAAGGGAGCTGTGGGGATGGGGCAGGGCCTCATCTAAGTACAGCTGACCCTCAGATCGGTGCCTCTCAGTCTGAGGACCACTGCCCATCTGGAGATGGGAAAAGTATTCAGAGAAGGACATAAAAGCATCTCAGAACAACAAAACAGCGTCAGACTAAAACGCTTCAGTCTGCCTGGGTCAAGAATAGTAAGTTGTTACAATTAATGATTAAAAGTAAACTATAATGATTGTTAATACTAACCATAACACATTAGTGTTATGAACACCATAAGTTTGTTGCCTTTAACACCTGGCAGAAGCTCAGCTTTTCTGAAGTACCAAAATATTTACATTTACAACTAGTAACTAAGTTCAGCTAGTTCCAACCCCACACACTCTGAATGAACAGCAATCATAAACCAACACATTTCTTCAACCAGCAGGGCAAGGCCCACAGTATTTCCGTTTTTCTTGCCATAAGAAGGTTACCGACAATTTCACGTGTAGAGGCGCAAGTCAAACAAAGAGTTTGCATTCAAAAGGTTCAAAAAATGCTTTCCCAAGCCATCAATTAAGTTAATTTTTGCTCCAGGTAATGCAGTTAAATTAATAGGGTAGGTAGGGATATTTTTATTTATTCCACTCAATTCTTTAAAATTACATTTTGGAGGTGCTAAGAGTGTTCATGGTAACTTCCAACAGTCAAATTCCCCAACTCCCCCAGTAGTGACAGAGCCACAAGGCTAAAGGAGGCAATAGGAAAGGGAAACAGGGATAGAGATGGAATTACAGCAACCTTTTAAACGGTACCATATAGACAGGTGAGATTAACGGTAACATAAAAATGTTCTCTTGATTAGTATGTGATTTTATCACTTTCCTCGCACCAGCCCAAAAAATACAGTACTCAGTACTGCTGAATACCAACTACTGAGCATACACTGTAGGTTCTTGCAAGATGAAGACAAAAATAACTCAGGAAAAATATATTCTGGACACTGAAGCTTTCCACTGCAGTACATCCATTCTGAAGGAAAAAACCCCAGCTGATAAACTGGTTACTAGTGTGTGCTATCAGCCTTCAACTACCAGCTAATTTCAAGATTTTAAATGTGCCTATTTAAATAATCAGTACTTTCACACAGAATTTCCCCTTTTTTAAAAAATAACATCCTTAAAACAGAAAAATAATTTGACTCCACAAAGTAAACAACTGCCAATGGAAATAAACACGCTCTATTAGTCTATGGTCCCTTTATTTAAATTAGTTAGTTACCTCTTTCCTTGCTTGCTTTGTTCAATTAACTCCATTTTCAGATTTTTATAGCCCTTTTGATATCTTTGCAACATGTTTTCTCTTTCCATTGCTGTTTTCCGATTTTGGTCTAGTCTATCTTCTGCATCTCTAGCAAAAAAACAAAGCAAAATTAAAACATAATAATTTTTTTGTAAAGAAAATACATTCCTTTTGTCCTTTTCTGCACACATTGTTCAAGAAGTGCTAGACAAACATGCTGTAACTCTCAAAACTAGGTTTGGAACACCCACAGTCTCCAGACTCCCCAGGAGTATGTCTGCAGTCTGAAGTGGTATCTAAGACTTAGCAATAGGCACCAGGTGTCACAGCTGCCAAGGACCCAGAGAGCTGACTTTGTGTGATGAGCCCTGATCATAGAAATCATCTTTTCTCTGACTATAGGTGTGACTGGAAAGAACACTAAAATACAAATTTAACATGAGTATTTTTACTTTTTTCTGGTGAAGACAGATTACTGAGATATTAATTGAATATTACATAACATGAGCTTGTAAGGCAAGTTGACAACCAGGTATGCCTTCCTGACATCTCTGAACAGTATTTACATCAGCTTTATTTGGCCACTGATTAATGTATTCATGAAGAAAGAATCCTTTACGCTACAAAGAACACAGTCATGTTTGGAAATACATTACAAGAGACATTACAAGAGATTATATATGGTCATGCAGCAAACAATCACTCTATCCAGTTGTAAGGGCACATTTCTAGTCAGCACACATTATAAACTGTCTCTTCTACCAGTTGTTATTATTTTTCCTCAGTTTCTTGAAATACATTCAGCATAAACAAGATCACCTCCCTCCTCCTACAAATGGCTCTGAAATTAAAGTTTCAGACCCCAGATTACATGACCCACACAGAACTGGTAATTATGTCATCCCCAGAAAGATGGACAAGCAGGCAGACAACAATAAAATACTGATTTAAAAATACACTTATTACTTCAGAATTTTATCTTGAGCTGAAACTTCTGCTTCCAAGTTTACAATCTGTTCTTTCAACTTCGGAATGCTGCCTAAATGTGCACCTAGAGCAGATTCAAGATATGAAATCTGAAATACAAACATAATTGGGGCTTCATTAACATTTGCATATATACGGGTGAGAAACCTAAGAACAATCTGCTTATTGAATGACAGTGCTCTTAGTCTTACAGTAAATTCTGCTTGTTCATCTACACCACCTTAACTCCAATTTTCTGCTCATTTAACATTCCTTCCAGTTCCGGTGTGATATGCTGTCTAGCAAAATGATTTTATAGGTTAACCTTGTCTCTTGCTTTTCCCCAAAAATTTATATTCAACTATTTCTTCTCTCAATGCCAGGCAGTCAAAAACTTTGTTTATCTATTTATTTGCACTCTTTTGGAGATGACATTTCTCAAACCAAATGCACTAAGCATAGCTCCATAATATTATATATAAACCAAATAAAAGAACATAGTTGTCCTGAAACAAACCCGTACAAACAAGTGTACACTAAATCAGCAATGATTTATTAGATACAATATTTCCTTCTAACTAATCTTCACTTTTTTCAAAATAGGAATATTAATACAACCTGAGAGATCAACTGTTTTCATTTCCTAAACAAATTACTACTGTGCCATTATTATTCCCATTAAAGTCTATGTAGCTCAGACATGTGAATGTACAGTACTAAATACATTACTGAACTATTTTCTTTCATAGTGTATTTTTTATTCTGTGGCTTACTGTCTTTAGACTAAACTTTGGAACATACATAGATGTAATTAATAATTAATATAGTTGTTTTGTCCATAGATAAATAGATTCCAAACGATTCTGTCCAAATTTTATATTGAATATTAAATATGTATTAAATATTAAATTTACACAGATTAAGATTTTTAAAAAACAGCATATTCTGCCTGGAATTATATACTCAAAAATCGTGGCCACTGGGTGTTTTGGGGTTTGTGTTTCTTTTTTGATTAATACACTAAAGATACATACTTTTGATTTTGACTGCATCAATTCAAAGTTCATTGTTTCCACTCTGTTCTTTAGGTAGTGGTTCTGAGAAGTCAATGATGCATTTTGCTCATGAAGGGCATCCAACTTCTCCTGAAGATGTTCATTTTCTTCCACAGTTTTATCCAAAGTTGTGGATACTGAGTAAGACTAGACATAAAAATACATTTGTTTATATATATACACACTTTTATATATATATATATATTTACATAAATACATCATAGAATCATAAATAGTTTGGTTTGAAAGGGACCTTTAGAGGTCATTTACTCCAACCACCTTGCAGTGAGAAAGGACAACCTGAACAAGATCAACTTCCTTGGAGCCCTGTCCAACCTGACCTTGCCACAGCTATGGGCAACCTGCTCCTGTGTTGCACCACCCTCGTAGTAAAACACTTGTTATATCTGATCTAAATCAGTTTAAATCATTACCCCTTGTCTTATCACAACAGGACCTGCTAAAACTTTGCCCCCAACTTTCTTACAAGCCTCAAGTACTGACAGGTGGGAGCAGAAACTTCACTGAAGAAATGTATTCAAATGATACTTTGTTTAAATTGTTGTCCACCGCTACAGTGTACCTCCTCCAAGCCCAGCGGCCAAAAAATGTTCAAAAACATAGCAAAGACTAGAAAGTCAAAGAAATAAAAAGAAGTAATGACGAGCAATATTTACTTTGGATTTTCTTTGAAAATCTTGGCGAGATGTTCTACCAGAATTCTTTTGACAGCTGGAAGAGCCTTGGCAGTTGTAATTTGGCTGTACAAAGTCCTCCAGAGGGAAGTCTATCACATCATCAAAGCAGTGCCTGTAATGTTCACTTGTACTAGTGTTTGGAGAGAGAGCAAAAAGTCACTATTCCTTTTTTTTTTATTAGTTTGCTCATAAAGACTATTCAAATGAAAAACACAAAAGGAGCTAATTGCAATAATCCATCACACAGAATAAGAGAGATTCACACTACGAGACAAGAGGGTCTCATTCCCAGACGTGCTCGTACCTGGAAAGCACTTTCTCTACAGTTTGTAGGTTTTTTTCAGTTCTTCTCAGTTGATTCTGTAATGACTGTACGTTTGCGAGCAGGTCTTCATCAGCACCACTTTTAGAGCAAGCCCACATACCACATTCCATTGGTAACATGCATAAGGCTAAAATAATATTTAATATTAAAACACTGTTAAATGTGCATGAAAACTACTTGCAGAGATTAAAAAAAAAGGAACGGAGAAAAAAATACAAAAAAAAATACTGCATTTCCAAATGTAGACGTACATTTCACACATTCCTCCTTCCCATGTTCACTAGATAAAAATAATGAATTGTCTCTTCTGTGCGGAGTTCTATATGCATTCATGAAGTACAAAAAGCTTCATGACTTGCCATATATGATAACTGGAAAAACCTGCTTTACATTATTTGCCAAAAATCCGTTACACATCGCGTCTCAGGAATCTCGGCAGTCCCCTCGTCCTGGGGAGCCCGAGAAGCGAACGGAGCACAGGCGAACGCGCAAACTTGCCTCGCTGCCCGCGACCAGCGCAACGAGAGACGAAAGCGAAGCGGCCCCGGGCGGACAGGCAGCACCAGCGCCGGGGCGGGGAGAGCCGCAGGACGCCGAGCCAGGGGCCCGGGCTGGCGGAGAGCCTCGGCTCGGGGTGCTGGCGGCCGTCCCTCGGCTCCGAG
>VZTX01008834.1:39772-74385 GCA_013400915.1 Pardalotus punctatus | reverse complement strand
CCCGTCATTCTGTACAGCGGCTCGGCTCGGTCCCGCCTGCCCGGGGCCGCAGCCTCGGCCCCGGAGGGGCAGTGCCTGCGGAGGCCGAGGGACGCGGTGCCCTGCCCCGAGCAGCGGCCGCGGGGCTCCGCTGGTCTGCCCGCGGCGCGGGGAGCCCAACCCTGCCCGGGACTCTGCTGGCCTCGGCAGCGCCTGCAAAGCCACGTTGGAATTGTACACTGTTAGAAGTTCTGCCTTCGGGAGTTAAAAACTAACTTACCGACCTTTTTTAATTATTCTAATACGTTGTTTTGGTGGTTGTGGGAGTTTAGAAGAGCTCAAGTCGCCATCCCTTAAAAGGGCAGGATGTAGAAAGTTCATGGTTGTGACCTTGTGTTGTAGCTCTAAAGCGTAAGGAACGTTGTGCTGATGCACAGAGCCTGTACTTGCTTATCTTTGTGCTGATATTAAACACCTTTCACCTCAATGATGAAAGTTTTACAAAAACAGCCCTATTTAACTAGATTAACATTAAGATACTTATGTCCTTCTTGTGAAGAGTCGCGTTTCCCAGAGATGTCTGGGATAGATCTTGATCTCAGACTTCTTTGTCGTCCTTAAAACAAAGGCTTTTTTTCCAGTAAAAGATACAGTGAGGGAAGCTGCACTGAATATTTTCTCACCCTATTACTATGCCTCGAAGTTGGCCAGGATCTGTCTCTCTTCTCCCCCACCTATTTTTCTCCTCTGTTCCCCAGCTGAAAGACAAAGCTGCAATTCCTGATTATTTCTAATTTCTAATACTGTTACACACAGAACTGAACAAGAATGATAGACAGAGGTGTTCCAGCTTTGCTCAGAGCCCTGTCTAAGCCAAACAGAAGTTTATTTTGCACAGAGCAGGATTTTAGTTTGATCATAAGCTAAATACATTATTTTAGAAAGGACTGTGTATAACATTATACACATAACTTATTTCTACTCAGGCATAAAGTTCTTAGCACTACTGTTAACAGTAATTATTCATCTTTCTATTTGAATGTGTAGAAAAGGAGCTCTGTATATTATTGCAAACATATTTAATTTGTACTTAATTATTTTAGTGGCTAAGGCATAGGAATATTTAACATAGGATGCAGGTCATTCTCCAAAGCCATAAGGTAAACACTGTGCTAATACACAGGTTCTTTTCTGGGTGTTTAGACTGGAGCATAGCCCTAAAGGTATGCCACTATGTATGGTTTTTAATTTAATCAGCTGTTAGCTAGCTCTTTGTCCTTTTTTTGTAAGTCTCCAGTGTCAGTTTGAGTTAGTGTAAACTTTGCGCTCCATTTCGGCAGAAGCAGACTGCTTTACTTAAAAACCTCACTGGAAAACAAGCAAACAAAAAATTCCCCTAGCATGGACTTAAGTAATGTCATTAAAATGATCCCTCTCCATCTCCTTATGCAGTTACTACCTCCCCTGTAAAGAATTTCTACAACACAACAGATAGGGCAATACAGCTGTAGCTATGTTACACGGTTAAAGCAGCACAGCTTCGTAATGCTGTAGATACTCCTTGAGAATTTAGGAAGCCAAATGCCTTCAGTTCCTCCTAACTTTGGGAAAAGATAATGTCCTGGCAGAATTCAGACCTTAAATGTGCATCAAAAGGTGAGAAGGTCTTGTGGTGCAGCTTTGATAGGTGTAAGAGGTTTGGTCCTGTCTTCAACACTGTTAATTCACCCAACCAAGAGATCTTAGGGTGATAGCACATAGTGTACAAATATGTGTAACATGTATATACATGGAAGTGACTTGTTGGAACATTTCTACCAGTGAAATGGGAATAGTGCAGGTACTTACCAATCAATGACATCTGCCATAGAAATACCAGATTTAGCCATCTGTTATCGGTGTTTTTGTAGGATGTCTAACACTGCCCGTTGATAAAACTGTATGTGTTCTTAAACATAATTAGGGAAAGGTTCAGTATAAATCCAGCCTAGAAGGTTTAGATCACATTTAGTCTAAGATTCTGAAATTCCTAAAAGGCTTTTCGTTTGAGCTGTTTTTTAATCTGTTTCCAGTTAATCTGGTGTCATCCAGATTAATATTTCAGATTCTTTATTTGTCAGTTCTCTTACCTAAAAATGTTTGCCTTTCCTGAAAATATTGCTCTCAACAATGCAAACAGGAATTCCATGGGTCAGAGATTGGTTATTTTTGTTTGTTTCACAGGTTTTAGATGGAGCAGGATTAGATGTTGATTTTCATCTGCTGTCCCCAAAAGGTGAAACTCTAGTTTTTGATGAAAGAAAATCAGATGGAGTTCATACGTAAGTTTAAAATCTTCAAACTCAGAAGTGTTGCATAAAGAACTTTTCTGGTTTCTTTAGCAAATATAACTAAAATGAAGGTTAAGTACTTTTTATTCCTTAGTCTTACAAAAGACTTCCTAATAGGACCGTTTGAGAATACCAGTTATCTTTTTATAAACATTGAATGCTTTTTACATGGATTGTACCATGAAGTGAAGGGCATTTTTGTTTTAATGATAGCTGTTATTGTTCAGTGGACAAAAATAATTATTACAGGGTTGAAAAAGGTCTCCATATCTAATAGCAAAAGATCATGTCAGTCATACAAATAAGAAAAGGCCCCTATTTTTCCAGTCCTTTTGTCAAAATATGTAATACTTGCTGTAATTTTACTATACAGTATAAGAATTCCAGTCACTGTGTATTTTTTTGTAATAATTAACAATGTTTCAAAAAAAAGAAACGAAAGCAAGCTTCTGTCTTCATCATTTTGAGCCTTTAGAGTTAGTGGGATTGTTTTGCTGTGACTGTGTAATCTGTAAAGTGTCTTTAGAGTTCTTATTTTTATACAAAAAGCAGATTTGGTTATTTCTAAGTGCATGATTGTCAGTCTTAAAGGGCAAGGTGTGCTTACAAAAATGGACTTTCTGAGAACTAGCACAGAAAGTGCAGTTAATAACATTTTGTGTATATACACAGGGTGGAAACAGAAGATGGGGATTACATGTTCTGCTTTGACAACACATTCAGTACCATTTCTGAAAAGGTGATTTTCTTTGAACTGATCCTGGACAATATGGGAGAAGATGGACAAGATGAGGAAGACTGGAAGAAGTATGTTACAGGCACAGATCTCCTAGACATGAAATTGGAAGATATTCTGGTTAGTATTTGATCTTTAATTCTGTTCAGTGTCATGTGGCCATAATGCCTCGGTCTGTTGTGTCATCCTGGAATGTATTCCACTTCCATAGAGTAGATTTACTAATACAGGAAGTCTAGCCCCATGGATCTCTTGTTTACAAACAGAAGCTTGAAGATCTTTTCAGAATAGGCCCTTCATCAGCAAGAAGAAACTGCCTAGCTCTCAGTCACTTGGTTTCCAATTCAGCTTCCTTTCTTCCTACTGCTAAAATGGGACATTCTTTCCTAGCAGCAATGACATGAATGCTTAAAGTATTACTTAGTCCCAATGATATAGTTGGAATTATTGCACAATTTTTATCAGTGTTTAAAAATAAAGTACCATGTTAGCTTCTTCATCACATCTTTGCAGAAATATGGATTACTGTTTCTGTCCTCAGTAAATTACATATTAGGTATTTTGCACCCAAATTTTATTACGTCTTTTCAAACCAATAAACAGAATGGAAGATAATTTGCATAACTACAGGTTTATCTTTGCAGACACAGTTTGAATGGTTATGTTTGCTTAAACTGTATGCTGGCTCTATTTGATGTAGAATTCAGACTACTGCTGAGTCAAAGCTCTTACTCCCTTTATGATTATTAAATATTGAAATTACTCTAGAAGCAAAGGATTTCTTGGTGCTCCAGTACCTCTGTTCTTAATGCAGGCTGCTGTGAGCTATTGTTTGTTGATTGTAGCTACAGCTAATAGGTATCTTTAAAAAAACCAACCCAAAAGCCCAGCATCTACACACGCTTACTGAATACATAGTGTAGAAAATTACATATTATTTATTGCCATAAACACAGTGCAGATTTTTAAATGACAAAACAAACTGTTTAAAATCTTTTATAGGTGAACAATACACTTTTAAATAAAAATAAAACCAAATAGAGAATCTGGAAAGCTGACCAGATCTTTATAATTGGCAGTCGAGACAGTTAGAAAAAAACAGAATTTATATGTGAAGTTGTGAAGAAAATCCCTCTCACACTAATCACAAGAAATACTTTAATGGATTTGATAGATACTTGTTTACATACTGGTATCTCTTCCAAAAGAAGAAATGAGGAACTTGTCTTTGAGAGCCTTGAAAAATCTTATAAAGTAGCTAATTTTTGTAAAGTTAACATTAGTATTTGATCCCATTGCTTACGTAGCCAAGGTATTACTTTCCTTGTAAGCTCTATGAGAGCTAACACGGAGTAGTTTAATTCCTTAATGAGAACACGTTTTCTGGCGAAAACAGGGAATTGTGTCTTACTTTAAAAGCTCTTGAGTGGTGTTCACGTTCCTTATTGTGTAACAATGAACTTTATCATTGTAAAATTATTTGGCTCCCCAAAATAGCTATTTTGAAATACTTTCGTTAAATATGAAACAGAGAAAATGTTACTGCTGGGTTTAACCTTATGGTTTTGGGGTTTTTTTTAATTATTAGCTTCCTCTTACTGCAAATGTTACTCTTCTCACTAAAAGTTACTTCAGGATCCATAAATATATCAAGAATTCAGCACTTCATGAGAGCAGCTTTTATGCTTTTAATATCTATTATGTGGTGGATGAAACTTCAACAGATCATAGGACCGGATGTTTACTTTGTAAACACAGAATAAGGCATGGATCTTGAGCTGCTCTTGTCATGGCTGGAGTGTTCATGTACTTCCTCTAGGAAGGCTTCCCAGGGTCACACTCTGTGTCCTTTGTAGGACCTCCTGTTGTCCTATTCAAAATTTGTCGTCAAAATTCTGCTTTTGTATCAAGGCTGAAGCAGCAGTTTATAGCCACTGCAGTGGAAACACCAGAAGCAGACAGGAATGTAACATTACTGTACTTTTCTTTTGCTGCAGATAGAGCCCTGATGGTAGCTTGCATTCAAAAGCACCTTAATTTTATTATGCAGCAGAAAAAACTCTACATTTGCTTGCCACTACATAACTTGTTTTGAGACTAGTTCTGCAGAATTCACTGCTTTTTATTTGTCCAAATGGGTTTGATTTCTCTCTTACCTCCCTACCTATAAGAGAAAAACCAGAATTACTACAGAATACTAATGCTACATTAATTGAATCATTTTAGGTGATGCACAATAAACATGCTAGACAAATTAGTGAAAACTGATGAGGTTTATATTTTAAAATGAAATTAACTCTTCACCTGTCAAGATATTGAATTACAGGTGATAATACAGTATTAATAGTTTTGTATGTGCTGCAGGCTATCCATTTAATTCAGGTGTTCTTTTTTCTTCTAACAATACTCTTTTGTTACTTACCAGGAATCCATCAACAGTGTCAAAGCCAGATTAAGCAAAAGTGTCCAGATTCAGACCCTGCTCAGAGCATTTGAGGCTCGTGACCGAAACATACAGGAAAGCAACTTTGACAGAGTGAATTTCTGGTCCATGGTCAACTTGGGAGTAATGGTGGTGGTATCAGCTGTTCAGGTTTACATGTTGAAAAGTCTCTTTGAAGATAAGAGGAAAAGTAGAACTTAATATTCATTAATGTTCATATTATGGTCATAACCATATAACAGGTATGAGGGAGAAGGGGAGCAATAAACTATGGTAAAGAAAATAAAGACCTTTCTTTTAAGGTCTTTATTAAGGTTCTTTTGAGCAGACAGTAAAAATCAGGTGTTCAATTCATGTTGGGCTTTTTGGATGTGATGGTGCTGGTCGTGTTTGTGTTTGGGGTTTTTCTGTTGTTTTTTGTGGTGGTTGGTTTTTTTTAAACATGACCATAATGCCTCCTCCCAAACTCTCCCCTTTTTCCAAATGCTACTAATTATTTTTTTTGTACTTGTAGGATTTGTTAATGATTGTTAAAGCCTACCTTATGTGTAGCACACTTGGTGCATATGCAAAGTAATGTTAATATAACTGTCATTTTTTTCATTTTCACATAAAAGTAGTAACTTAGACATTGGTTCAGTTGCTGTTAAATACTGAGTGAATTTACATATGTTCCTAAGTTTACAGGATTGGTAGTTACTGTCATTTATCTTCAAAGTTTTTTTAAATCCTCAGCTTTTGTTCTTTGGCATCATGGAGAAACACTGGGCTAACTATATAAGAAGATGAGATCTCTTTTTATAACAGATGACTAATATCAGCACTTTAAAAAAAAGCACCATCAATGTGAAATTGAGTCAGTCTTGAAAAACAATTGGAGAAAATAGGTACAATTCCTGTTCATAAATCTTTCTGTCTTGTAGTTGCACAATCCTGTTTTCCTTTTTGGCTGTTACATGAGACAGTGACTACATGGTATGCAAAAAAATACAGGCACACTTGGAAGTATGATTTGCAAATTCTTAGTTACTGTAACCTCATGTAATAGCTAATTTTCAAAAAAGGATTTTCTCATGGTTTTTTCCTGTAATAAAGGGGGTGTCATGGTATGCCAAAACAAACAGTGATTGTTGTAGTCTAACAATCCCTCTTATATTCCACTTTATTTTTATTACAATTATGACTAATGTAACAATCAGGTGACTTACATAGGCATATAAAACCAAAGCTGTTTTCTTAAACTTTCCCTTTTTGCTCACCCTCACAAGTCTTTCAGCTGTGTAAGTACACTCTCTTCATAAAACCATTGTTTCTCTATCTAGCTGTTCATATAAAGAAGGCACAAATTACAGGAGCAGTAAGTGCAGGCATCAAGTTTTATGGTCAACTGAATATGTAGTATCACTTAACTAAGGCAAAGCTAATATCAAATCAGAAATTTATAGTATCTAGATGAAGTGGCTTTTAACAAGTGTAGTGAGGGTATAGTTTTTGCCAAAACCCCTGGTGCGTGAGAACTAACATTTTTTTTAGTAGTCGCAAGTTAGTAATTTTTACAATGTGCCAAGTCATTGGAATTTCTTGTATAAATGTGTTAGCTACATTTCTTCATAAGAATTTTTAAAAAACTTTTATTAAAAACACTTTTTTAAAAAGTGTTTTAGAAAATGTGTATGTAGTAGTATTGTGCCTGTTGTGGGGTCATCTGTATGAATGGCAGAGTTGCAACTTTGAGACTGTCTGTGATTAAATATTGTTTTATGAATAAAAACAGGGTCAATAGGTGCATTGAAGAAACACTTTGTTCAGATGAAGCAGATGCTAGCAAGGGCTACAGAACAGAGAATCAGCACTTCAGTTTCAACTTCAGACAAGAGGACCTAGCAATAATATTTCTAAATAGTTTTTATAAGCAAAGTTATTACTATTACAGAACTTGTTATAGAGGGCTCCAAAGGCTGTTGAGCTACTTCATCTTTCTGCAACGCTATGTCCAAAATAAGACTGTACCCCTTTAGGGTTTCACGTATCTTACTTCCATATGATGCTTTCGATGCTAAACTGCGTGGAATTAGAAGGCTTATTTCTGTGATAAGAACAAAGTCTAGGAAAAAATAATTCTTTCAGCTAGAGTAGCAAATGTTTTCCCGCCATTTCCCTGTCCATTGCCCTCTAGCACTATACCATGTCATTATCTTTGCTTGCATCTCCGTGTGTGATGCTACAAACCATCTGCAAAACGCTGACCCAGCTCTGGGAAGCTAAGACATCTACCTCTGCTCTCCAAGCTACTAGATTCAAGATTTCAGCCTAGAACTCCAACAGATAAGCTCTGCCACGTTTTCCAAGGGCACCTTAAGGGATTGCATTCCCCAGCTGCTCTGCTGTGCCTCTCTGACAGTAGTTACACATCAGTGGCAACAGTTTGGTATTTCAGTTGAACCTGCTCCCAAATGCAGTCTGCTCTAATCAAAGACACAGGACTGGTGCAGTTCAGTGTCTCCTGTTACAAATAGCAACTTCTGGTAGAAGGAAAATAATGCAACAATTGGCAGCACAGTTCATCTGGAAGAAATTACTGGTTTGCAGCTAAGAGCTCTGACTGTACTTTCTCGTCATTTAAGGTCCACTATAGAAAATGATAGGGGGAATAACTAGAAAGGTTCATTGACTTTGGCAGCTGGAATAGGTTTATGATAGGTGAAGGATCTGGCATTCAAACTTGCAGTTAAATAACATTTTATTTGGATTTTGAAGAATAGATCGCTTTTGACTGTGTAAAATTTACAAAGGAGAATATAAATTACATTTTTTTCTTAATGGACTTTTTATTCAGAATTAAATGTTTTAAGACTTGCAGATGTTGAATAATTATGCAAAACTGAGATTTTCAATAAATCAAGTTTAAACCTGTGTTTGTGTTGTTTCATAATGAAGAATGCTCTTCCTATGAATGGTGCAAAAAGTCAAGGATGCTAAGCTAACAGGAATATTGGTTTTAATAATGCAGCTTTTTCATTTCTTCATCATGCAGTGTTCAAATTGTGTTCTTACTCACTGTAACCCAAAATCAACTTTATCAGTGCAAATAATTTAAGATTTACACAGGCATCAGATCAGAAATTCACCAACCTCTGGTCTTTCTAAGACAAAATATTTAAGATACTTAACTTTTTATTTCAGCTGCAAACATCAACAGGAAATAGTATCACAATATCAAGCTCACAATTAAGAATCTCATAATATAAATTACTACTAGTTACTCATTTGTAATACTTTTTGCATTATGCATAAAATAATATTCAAGATCCTGAGAATAAAGCTCAAAATATTGGAGCATTTTCAGGTTAATTGAATAACACATAGCAAATCTGAGCTTGTTTACCATTTCATAAGACTCCTGAGACAGTCGGGCCTGTCCGGAAGTCTGCAAACCACATTGTTCAAGTAATGAAACAGGAACTTCCTTTATGCTGTGTTTAGAGATCATAAAATATCCAAGGTACAATGTTACGTTGTCAGAGGGTGCAATTAGTGGTAGAAGGAACAGTGATTTGACCGAAAAAGAACAGTAAAAACTCCCAAGAGCTATTTTTGGACACAGACATGAGAAATACCTGCAAAAGTTCTGTTTCCTGATCTCTCCAAGTGTGCATCATGAGAAATGACACCTTCTGCCTTCACTTCTCATGTACAACACAACACATCCTTGTACCTCAGACTGGCGCATTGATTCTTGTGCTCAGCAGTGCAGCACGACCTTAACTCCATTCGTCGGTTGCAGCACCATCCTCAGTCCATGACCACGTGCTACAGTGTTAAGACCACATTTTTAAAAAATTTACTCAACTAGTCACAGCAATTTTTTTTTTCCTTTCTGGAGTACTTTTATATTCAAATATTTTAAATATTTATATGGCAATCAGTTCTAAAAGCTCCTTATCCCCAAAACTTAAGAGAGCTGTAAATTCAGAAGACTGAGCTATAGCTGATATCTTTAAAACCTAACAGTTTGTGCGTTTCAAAGAACAATTCTCTGTGAGACTCTTTGAGAACTTAGCAACTTTTAGTGTAGACAGGAAACATACAACTTGTAGTTACTGCTCAGAAAGGGCTTATGTTAAGCCCTTTTCCATGCTTTTCCCCCAGGCTACAGCAGCACTCTCACAGAAATTCACTGTTCATACAGCAGGAATGCTGTATGCATAGTGAGGTACAGAGGCGAGTAAGCACAATTTACACAAATTACCACAGAAATTAAATATGCAGACCGAGAGCTACATACCTTATTGGGTCATTTTGTTTCCAAAACAAACAATTCATGTAATGTAACTTGATTTTTATCAAAGGTAAAGATAATAAAATAGTAATAAAATAATGAAAAAATAAGATAGTGATAAAAAACTTTTAAGTAGCAGTAAGCACACCTACACCGCTGAAGTTTCAAGAGAAGCATCTGAATTATGTGTCATGCTATCTAGTGCTACAGTTGACAAGAGTTAACGAGACTTGGAACCCGTGCTGTTCACAAACTCCTTTCTTCCCTGGTGCCTCCCAGGTTTCTGGAAACAAGATATCCTTCCTCACGCTCCATCTGCTACCTGCTAAACTGGAAGACAGGTGCCAAAAGAAAAGTTCTAGAAGCATCTATCTATACATTTCAACCTTATGTCAAGGAACCTGAAATTAAGCATCTAATTAAAGTACTTTTCTTTCATGCTGAAGGATTTAATGAAGTTAAAACCTTTCCAGTTGTTCATTAATTCCCTTTCCCACAATTTCCAACTATTATTGATGACCTCTAGAATTTTACCGTTAGTGCTTTCTAGTCTCTGCTATCATGCAACCAATTTGTGAAGTTATGAATACCAAATCAGAGCAATCAAATAACACAAAGTAGGCAACCTTAGTAATATGCATGAGTGAGAAAAACATGCACGCAGCAAAGCAATAACTATCCCACTGATGGTGACACAAGTGAACACAACAATAGCCAAGTTTTGTGAGTATTCATTAGGGAATGGCAAAGCACAAATGAAGGACTTGGAAATGATGCTTACAGAAAAACTTTATTTAGAGCAAGACAGAACTATTAATTAGCTTCTGGCTTTAAAGCAAGTTTTTAAGAAAATGAGCTTGTTAAGAGTAAAACTGCAGATCAGGATTGGAAGGTACCACATTGAACATTAAATAAACAGAAGACTAGGAAACCAAAACCACATGGAAGTCAATCAGTGCCAAACACTAAGTAGCTAACAATAGGAAGCAAACAGAATATTGTCAAATTGAGAAGCTGGAAACAAACTAGAACAAGTGAAAGAAAAACACACACTGGTGAAATCGTATCAGTAAACAGATTAGAGGAAAGATTATATGAAAAGAATGGTATGAACTACAGCTGTATTTGAAAAATTAGTATCTGCAGGCAAAATATTTTGGTACTAATGAAAACCAGAACAACTGCTGATATTACAGTATATAGATCTCAATGCTGAAATATATACACATCTCATTTAAAAAATAGCAGAGATGAGCTAGCTGAGAACATTACAGGATTCAAAAATACAAAATACTAAAACACCAAGACAATGTAAAAATCTTGTTTCATTGTTGCTGAATGATAAAACTGAAAGACAGCAAAGGCATCAAATTTCTAGCTCATTTCTCAGACTGCACAGCTTGTACTGGTACTTGTATTTTGCTCTTCTATTGTCCTGCACGACCTTTACTAGAAGACAGTTGTTTCCCCCTCTCAATTCCTTCAGGGACTC
Organism: Pardalotus punctatus; assembly: GCA_013400915.1. NCBI lineage: Eukaryota > Metazoa > Chordata > Aves > Passeriformes > Pardalotidae > Pardalotus > Pardalotus punctatus. The sequence continues at coordinate 63,126 of VZTX01008834.1, read as the reverse complement.
TAAAGGAGACTCTTTTCCCATGTCTTTCTCTTCACTACACCTCACCTATAGATGATCCAATTTACAAAAAGAAACAACAAAAAACAAAAAAACAACCATAAAAACAAACCAAACAAAAAAAAAAGGCAACTAACTTTTCTACAAACATGGACAACTCCAATGTTTAACTCATGCATTAATATGGTTTTCTAACCAAACCAGGATATTAACAGATTGCCTAAACACCCACATGGAGGTGTCATCAGTTTAAGTTCAACACTGACCAAACAAAACTCAGCATCCTAAACCCTTTTCTCCATTTCTACAAAATACAGTTTTCTGCCATCATGCCCTTAACTAAAGTGTTATTTTTCATTCAGACAGATGTGAGGCAACTAGAGACGTGCCTGAACATATTTACCTGCGTAACATTTGCAAGACTCATCCTCTTCCCTCTATGCACAGAACTGATGCTTCTGTCCAGTTTATCCTTATCAATCTGTTCTGACTATTACTCCATCTTCAGCCTTGGCATGTTCCATCTCGATTCACCAATTTCCTTTTAAAATATAACACTACAGATCACTTTAGTAGGATGTTCAAAAGACAAAACCATTTTTCTGTTTATTATATTATCTTCCCCCCCCCCCGACAATAAAGTGCTTGTCTTCACCTTCAAGGCCTTTTTAAAATTTGTCTTCATGTTAAATCAAAATATTGACCTTCATTTCATGTATCATGCTGAGAGATTTTTCAAATACCTTCGTAATCTCACTCAAAATGCCTATTATGCATAGAAAAGCATAGCTTTATTCAGAATTCTTGTTGAAGTTTTTGTGGAGAACAATGATTTGACAAATAGTTGGCTATGATGCTTATTTTACAATTCTGACCAGTATTGTGCCATTATTTCTTTGCTGTCTTGTTTATGCGATACCTGTATTTTTAGAACGGTCACAAGAGACTTCTCCTACCTAAATACTACTGTAATACAAATAAAACATAAAGGAAAAATATTAAATATCATACACAGAAATGGTTCTACATCAGTGACCACAACAAAGTTGAATTACATATATTTACACACATGCATACATACAATGATCGAGTTATACCAAAATGAAAACATTACATACAGAAACATTTGTCTTCTTCCTTTAAACACACCACTGGTACATACAATGAAATTCACATAAAATGAGAAAGGCATTTGTAGGTGTGCTTTAATTACTACTCTAGCTCTATCTTCAGCAGCACTATTGCAGCATTTTCCAGTACACGACACCTTGTAACAAAGCATCCCCTCAACCATGGCTGGAACACCAGTTAGTGTCTATGTGCAGGGCAAGTGTCTCCAGGACAGGAACAGGAAAGCTAGAGATTGGGAAATCATGGATGGGAGGATGCCACCAAGTATGTGCTTCACAAGAGTACAGAATCAAAACTCATTCTTCTCTCTCAAAAAATACACACATTTAATGTTGGTCTTTTAATTCTAGGAAAAAACAATTCCAAAAATACAAACTGAACATCAGAGTTAAGTCAACCACCGTAATAAAATGAAACGACATTCACAATAGTTAGGTCTATGGACACCTTAAGTTTGACAAATATCTTTTCCCCACACCTCCCCCACTAAACTCCCCAAGTACATTCCAATATTTATCGTTAAATGAATCTTTATGAAAAATACTGCTGGTGTTCAGTTAGAATTAAAGGACTTGGATAAAGTGAAACAATAAAGACAAATACAGATGGTGTGAGTAAGGTTACAAAGGCTTTACATTTTGCATTATCTCAAGATATAAACATTCAAAAATTAACATGAAGTTGCTGTGTTATCAAAATATTGCAGCTATAGGCAAGGCAACATTAAATTAATAGCTGAGGGTGTGAGAAAAAAACCCACACATTTTAGTGAAGGTAAACAGAAGTGGGAGTTTTTAATTAGCATTTTTGTAAAGCTAATATAACCCAGCCAGCCATAAGCCAAGCACAGGATAAAAAGCTTTCTCTGCTTCCTTTGGCTATAAGGTGACCAAAAAAAAAAAAAAATCAGAAAAAAAATCACCTTTTCAAGATGTTCAAGATGAGCAGAAAAAGTCAAATAACCAAGTAATGGAATAAATAAGTACTAACTCAGGCAGTAGACTTTGAACCACTCTGTCATTTGTTAATGTTACATAATTTTATTTTGGTGGCAAACTGTAAGCATGTAAGAAAACTAACCTTATACAGTACAGTGAATAACCACCAAAGTAAAAATATTCTTCTGTTTACTCTTTGGCTAAAACCCCCTCAAAAGTAGCAGACAAAGGAAAAACATCTAATACTGGCAAGAGACTGACTTTTTTTTTTAAACAAGTAAAACAATCTTACCAATTTAAAACTTGGTACATTTTATAAACACAAAAGAGGTAATGTTGTAATAAAATCAGTAATGTTACTTCAAATGGCAACATTTGTTGACCCTGTGCAATAATACACTTTGTTCATACTACATTTATCAAAATATGACTTTCTACAGATATGTAGAAATCCTGCATGACTCCTGTCAACTTACTTTATAACTGGGACGTGAAATTTACAATCAGAGTGCCACAAGAACTTTCAAATTGTTATTTCCAGTAGAATTAATTTCAAAATCTTCAGATCCTGTATTATTTTTTAACAGTTAATTCAAATGGAAAATAATGGAATGTAGAGCACATGACCATCAATGACTGCACCCACTGCCAGAACATGCTGCACTGGTTGGACACTTTTCCTTAGTACATAAAAAGCAACAGCACCCAATAAGCCTGAGAAGAAATGCTGCTGTGTAAATACTGGCAACTATTCCTGAAAAAAGAATTATGGGATGTATTCTCTGAAGCTGACTGATCCCATAATTTGTATTGCATAGGTCACAATCACACATCTATATACACGCCCAGGTCTCTGTGTGCATATATACATCTGTATATACGCACACACGCGCACACGCACACACACAGAGAATATATTAAGAAGACAATGAAGTCTGGTCACAGAGCAATTTACAGGCTCAATATATTTTTTTCTTTTTTTTTTTGTTTTTTACACTTTGAAAGAAAACTTCAGTATTTTACAGTCTTCAGTAGGCATTATATACACTGCACTTATGAAATCTAGAAAGTATTGAAATAGAAATACATTTCTGCAAACATTTGGGTAAGAAAACAAACCAAGATTTTTCAAATATTTGTGCTATCTACATAGTATTTTCTCTAAATCACAATAACTGTATCCATGGAATGTTCTCTAGAAAATGTCATCTTTTTTTAAACACCATGCACTTTTTTAAGCAATTGTAACCCAAAATATCCCAACCTAAAACAATCTAACAATGTTCAGATTAAAAAATTTAAGTCTCAGATCAGATTTTAAAAAGGTAAGTCTTTATCACAAGAGCTGTAATGATAACAATTACATGTTAAGGCTAAACTGGTTTTGTTTTGTTTTTGTTTTTTTAGAAACACATTTAAAGACCATTTCTCTCGTGGCTCTGCATTATGAACTGTACTTACAGATGACAGTGCAGTGAACATAATGTTCAGTCCTACAGTCAGGATGCAGTTGCTCCTTCCCACTCCACAAGATACTGCACCTTTCCATCAAGTGTCACCCGACGAGCCAACACACGGTATTTTTCCCCACAAGCTATTCTACCTGCTGCACCAAAATAACTAGTGATCGAGTTCTTTAGATGATTGAGCTGTAACTCCTGATCGGCTAAGTTGTTAAGTATCTCTGTATTGAGTTCATCATACTGGTAGTCTTCCTTGCTCTCATCATCTTTTACAATTTCTGAATTTTGAGTCTGGAGTGCTTTTCGTGGAAAGCGGCCTCTCCTCCTCAAATGTGGTATTGCAGCAGGCCAAGTTCTTCCTGTACGAGTCCTTTTCCTCGAGTCAGATAAACTATCGAAAATAAAACCCCACAGCATTAACTCCAAGAAAATTCAAAATGTATGCTATATCATCAGTTATTTCCATGCAACTCGTGTAATTTTTGTTGGTTTTCATGCATAAAATACTTATTGCCTACAGATAGGCAAGTACAGCACTTAGTTTTCAAAAGGCACATATTTAGAGTTCTGAAATTGTTACCTATCTATAGCAATAATGCACACAAAAATGACTCATGAAAGCACTTAATAGCATGAAAACCAGAAAGACGAGACAAAACAGTAGAATCCATGTACATCAATAACAGAGAAATCTATATTTGCTGGTCTTGAGAGAAGGAAAAGTTCAAGTAACAATTTACTTGCAGGATGGCTGACTGTAGTTAATAATTTATAAATAAAGACTGTGCCAAAATTTTTTCATGCTCTATTGACTGTAGAAAATCACAGCATACTTAGTATTTTATAACATGAACACACAGACCTATAAAAACAAAAGCTGCTAACACTAATTCAGGATGCACATCAGTTCTTTTGGGACCATTAGTAGAAAACTAAGCTCAGCAAATGTTTACGCTGTTTAATCCTTTTCAGTAAATGTAACTTAGCCACATATTTTATATTAAAAACAACAGTTAGTGAGCACCAAAAAATCCTCACCCTGTGAATTGTAAGCCGAACTATTACAGACTAATTTTCATTTGTCCTATTTCTTTAGATTTCCCCATGCAATTTATAGCTCCACTCTGAGAAAATTTTATTAAAATTAATACACTGCAAATCTTACTCTTTATAGCAGATAGAGTAACTGAATAGTTACCTATAATGTCTGGAAATGCTAGATGAGGTAGTTTCTTTCATACTGGCAGCACCTGTGGATTCCACATCTGAGGTATTGGATGAATGTGCAGTTCCATCAGATTTCCTATTTTGAAAGATAACAGATTTGCCATGTAACAAAAATAATCTTAAATTAAAAACCAAGCTGACATTTCAGAAACAAACAGATAAATTACATGGTGTTACAATGTTTTATGAGAGGGTTTATTTTATTTTAAATTTACCCAACAGTGCAGGGTAATTCCAAGGCTGGGCTCTCTATCACTGGAACTGGTTCATTATCCTAAGGGGAAAAAAAAAGTACTTCAACTTAAATTTTGATTTTTTAATTGATTTTTAGAGCATGTGGAGGAATATCACAATTCATATTAACTTGTTATGTTTTTCTTCAACATTTATGATGCAGTTATAGAAGGAAGGGAGGAAGGGGGAAGAAATATCCTTACCAGAGGAGATGACTCTGGAGTTTTGTGAATCATTTTTCTTGTATAGGGACCAGGTGGACGACCTACTGATTTTTTTTTCCCCTTTCTTTCTATACCATTACTTAATTCCCTAGAAGAAAATTTGTATTTTATTCTGTATTACTGATGATAATTTTCATTGAATACATGTTTTCCTTTGGCAATGAATATACAATTAGATGTTTATTTCTAAAACATTATATTAAATGAGGTGATTCTGGCAAATCAAAATTTTCAGGTACAAAGCTATGTGGTTTGTCTTTACAATAACATCAACAGATTCAAGGTATTTCTAGGGACATTACTGATTCCCAAATGTTGAAGAGGAATGAACAAGCATTAAATGTAATTTACTCATATGATCACATTTGGTGAAAAAGATGGCACATTTACCAATACAAGTCACAACATACTTTCTATTTAGAATTCTAGTTAGATTATTGACTAAGCGATCCAGTAAGGGAAGAGATTTTGCTTCCCAAATGACAGCAAAGTCAGGATATTTTCTATTGTTCTTAAAGCTAAATTTCCTGTCGATTTTTAGAAGAATCCTAATAGAAAATTAACTACATTTGTTCTAAGACCTTGTTCTTACAAATAATCTGCCTTTACAATTATTTTTGACAAATACATTCTACAAAGGCCTTTTTTGTAGGCACCAAAAAATACCCTAAGTGATCCCAATTAACTACAACACTGCTAGAATGACTGGGTTATTTTACCTCACATCAGGGATTGGTTTAGATGACTTTCTGCCTTTAATTTTGAACTCATGAGAAGTTCCTTCTGGTTCTTTGTCAGCCTTTAAAGCAGCATTTGGTGGCACAGGAGGAACTCGAATTCTCAAGCCAAACAAATGCTTCTTTTTCTTTATTTCTTTTCCAGACATAAACCTAGATGGTGTTAAATTAATTGTTAAAATCCTGATCCCAGGAAAAGCAACTCTTAAAACAGCAGCGTGCACACAAAGCAAAACTATGCAAAGAAAATATTCATTCAAATGTTATTTTACTCCCTCTTTACCCTATCACAATCCTCCCTCTCAAACATAGAATGTGAAATGGAAAGAGGATGGAAGTTAAAACAATTTTTTCTCATGGTTTGGGTTCCACTCAACATAGTTATGTGATGCTATAGTTTGAAATAGAAACACTATTTAAAATTTAAATGCTATCTGCAGCCAAAGTCATTATTGCATCGACTGAAGACTATAACCTTTGTCAAATTAAACAGGCAAACAATGTTTAAAGCAAAAAGTACCAATAACTTACATAGTTTTGTAATCATTTAATGCCTCCAGGACATGCTCATATCTTTCAGATTTTGGTGTGTCTGCCAGCTGTAAAGTATTAAGAAATCATTTAACCTGTCAAATTCATTAGCAATAGAAAGATTCCAGTTACTCTGAGTCATTGTAACTACAGATTTGAATGTGAAGTGCATTCATGAAATATTAGCTGTGGTTGCATATTAGTTATTATCCCATATATTCTGTGATTTACATCCAAGAATTAATGCTAAGATCAAGCCCAAGCCAAATAATTGAGTTTCACTTTTAAGAAATACAAGAAAAACATTTCAAAAACATTTAGTATAATGAAGGAACATAAAATTAGATTGCCCTCCTGAGACTGCTAACAAAAGATCTTCTGTATGTACTCCCAAATTAATCGAGATTGCAAACAGAAGATTATTATATGGACAGAAGAAATTTTTGAGTACAGTATGTCGTCACATATTACACCTTAGAGACTTTGAATGTGGTCTTCACATGCAATATACTCTGCATTCATTTCTACATTTAGATGGAAATATCAAAGTAGTAAAAAAAAATGAAACTAAAAGAGAATATAGATATGCAACAGAATAAACAGTTAAGTAATTAAAAGTTGCCATGCAAGTAATAAGTTGCACAGATAACCTGCACAAACTTTGCAGCTTAGAAAAACATACACCCCTTAAAAAACATTATATTTCTGCAAGGAAATTTTAAATTCTTTTATGATTTGGAATTACCAGATTTTAAGGTACTACAGGATTTCACATCCAGAGTAAAACAGTTCATAAGTTGTCAACTTCCAAGATATGTGTAAGCACTGTGATTTAAAAACAAGAAAGGGTATTTCAATTACTCACCTCACCAGGATGCAATCTATCCCAGTTTTCATTAATGTAGGCCATAAGTTCAAGCTCCGAATCAAAATATTTCTTTTTATGAATAACACTTAGGTTGTAAAGGCATAGATGTGCTATATCTACCCTAGAATATTTGAATAAAAAAAAAAAACACAGAGAAACAAGTATTTTTCTTCCAATGCTTTCCTTTGAAAGAATTCAGTAGAAAAGTTATTAGAACAATACAGTTGGAGGAACACAAAGCCTAACTTAAAACACTCAATCCAGACAATGCTATGAAGCCTCCTGGAATTTCTCTTCAAGTGATTCCTACTATTTTGCATCTTACTTTCATTCTAACTCCCCTCATTGTCATGATCATTTTTTAAATACCAAAACTGGTCTGAACCATATGTAAGATATGTAAGCAAGTCTGAATTCATACTTGAACCTATTATAAAATGTGTCAGGATGGGTACGCTGATATTCACTACATTTGGCTTACATAATACAGCAGAATCCTAAACCTGTAAAAAATACTTAACTTAGATATCTCAGTCTTCACATATACAACAAGTGAGCAGTTGCTTGTTACTTCACTGAACGATCCCGGGAAGGATTCCCAAGAGCAGGCAATCACAACAGATCTCTACCCTTAAGGATAAACTTAGAAATTTATCTCTAGTCAGACACACAGCAAGAATGACTTGGGAAACAGCTCAAGTGAATAAGTGGATTTCCTTTTTAGCAACGAGAACCAAAACACCAAAAAGAAAAGCAGAGCATGTATTCAACTCACCCTTTTTTTTAAAATTCATACTTACCATCTCAAGGGTAAACGTTTGAGGTATTCTGGTCCAGAACTGCAAACTGAGCAAATGAACGTATAAAACCTAAAAATACATACATATATATATATATCTGTACATGTGTCTGGGTGGTGGGTGTCCATACACACACACACACACACTCAGTGTTTTAACACCCTGATTACAAAAAAAGAAAGTTAAGCAAGCCAGAAACTGAGCCATATGATATTTGTGAGTCCCTTTATTCTCTTTCTTACTTTAGCAGCTTCTATAATCTGTGCTGATACTTACTGGGCCAGATACAAGGTACTTCTTCAATTTCATCCTGTTACCACTGTTTCATTTTGCCTGATAAAGTCCCTCAACCTGTGACTGTATCAGTGAAGATGCTCTGTAACGTCCCAGCACAATCTCTCAAACACAAAACCCTGTGCATCAGTGTATACACGCATTTTAAGGATGCATACATTCCTGGGTCCTAACTCAAGTTTCCTTCATACGAACATTCCAGCAAAATTCCCACAAAAAATTTTAATAAATAATGAATGAGATACTCCTTGATTCTCTTCTCCTGTTTCCTCTCTTATCTGCTGCAAGTGCTCCAAGTTCCTCTTCAAATAAGAGCACAGACGAGCACTCTTTTTTATTTCTTTCTGTCCCAGCTCCTCACACATGAAGAGAGGATGCAGAGCTCCCCTCAGACTAAGCACCCCTCCAGTTCTGTCCAATACCTTCCACTGTGAGTGCAGGGAACTGTTGCACACACACACACACACACACACACCAACAGCCCACCTCCAAGCATGGGGTCCACTGTGTGTCAGAGATCAGTCACCTACACTCCAGGAACCTGAGAGCCTTTATCCAACTTACAGGCCCACTGAAGGGTCTGCTTTAAAGCTTCCCACCTGCCAGTTGCCAGCACCTACAGTATAATGGATTTCCACACAAAGTGGAGTCAGTAACTGCTAGAATTCAACTATCCTTTGGTTACTTCTCCACCATCCACCACTGCATCCCCCATTCAACTGAGATGAAGAACTGCATTTTCCTGGCATGTGAACACAAGGCTGTATTGTGTATAAACTTCTATTCAAAACTCAACCCATTTTTGGAAAATATTGTTGTATTATGGATGCCTTAATAAAAGCTCATATGTGGTATTTCCCTCACATTTTAAATAAAGACAACCATAAAGTACAGCTTAATTTTCTTACCTGTCACCAAAAAGCATTGGTTTTTGGAGGCACTGCACACAAGCCTCATGAAACCACTGTTTACATTTGCAGCACTGCAACATCTTTAGATACCAGCTTCAACAACAGAAAGAAAAACAAGATGTGTTAAAGAGGTTACTGAAAATTGTTTCTTCATTATGTTTAATTTAAAGAGATCTTTTGACTCAAACTGATTTTCACAGTTTATAAAACAAACAGTCATCTCTAGGGATATTTCAGTAACATTTAGTAGTTCCATAATTAATTACTAGAAAAGAGACTAGGACTAATAAAAGATATAGTAAAAGAATGAATTAAATTATTAAATTATGAAAAAAAAAATTAACTTACTCTGACAACAACCTTTTAATTATCAATAATGAGAATTCAGGAACTCAATACAAGCTCCTTCTGATATACCAGATTAGCTTCCTTGCTACTTTCTAAAGCACAACACAACTGCATTAAGTCACACGCATTTGTTCTGTGGATCCAGCTACTTGAATCCTCAAAAAAACCTCATAGCTTACAGCTTTTCCTTTTTCAGCTTCTCCCTTGAGAAATGGAAGCATGCAAAACTGACAGTGATGTTTGCCCAAATCTCAAAATTCTCAAACTAGGGCTCTATCCTCTGTGTATACAGTCAAAAATCTGTATCTTTGTGGGACTCTTTACTTGCCTTGACCTCAAATCTTCAACGATATCTTATTCATTCACTCATTCATACAGACACCAGAGTATTCATCTCTACCTGCTTAAGAAGTCCTCCTCTTGCCTTTCTTGTAAAAAAGAACCAGCAGAGGACTCTGTAACACCGTAAGAGGGGGGGAAAAAAAAAATCTTTCCCCTGCCAGTGACTAAAAACCAGGATATGATGTTATGGTAGAATCAGACAGCTGTCTATTCCAACAAAATTTAATAAGCTAAGCTCTAGGTACATTTATTTTTGTGATTTGTGACAGAGCTTAGTTAACAGCAGAAAAATAATGCCTAGAACTGCAAGATCATCAACAAACAACTCCATCCAAACTCAACACATCAACAGCACCAACACAAAAAAAAAAAATTCTTGCTCATTATAGAATGTACTGTAAGGATCTGTGATGGTCACATGACAAAATTAAAACAAACCAAAATATTTTATGGGACTAGAAAAGAAATCAATAACATTTCCCACTGTGAGATACTTAAAAACTTTATATAGAATTCAAAATCCCACTTTGCACCCAGTTTCTAATATGTACACACAATAGAAACAGAAGCTAACAAGTTCATAAAAAAGTCTACAAGAGAAGAGTTGAAGTTTGCAGCTGCATTAGAGAAAAGTCATTGCATACTATCCATTTACTTACTCTCCAGGTCCTCCACAATAGCAGTAACACTGCTGGACATTGGTTTTATGACCTGCATCCCACTCAAGGTCTGTTGCATTATATGGTAACGTTTGTTTCATGACTTGCAGCGCTTTGGCATTTGGTCCTTTCTTAAGCGCACCACCTCTCTGGGCCAAAACAAATACCATTAGGTTTACAAAAAACAATAATAAGTATTTCTGAAACTTTCAAAGCTTTTAATTTGATTGTTGATGACAAGTTTTCATAACTTTCAAATCAAATACTTTCACCTGCATTCATGTTTTAATACTAGCAAGTTTGTTTAAAAGTGCAACATCTTTGATTTCTAAAAATAGCATTACTTCTCAACATACAAAACTTGTATTCAGATCAAAGATAAAAATGCTGTATCTTTTTATAGTTTAAATTTCAAAAACAAAGACACATGCAATATGAAATGTATTAACTTTTTTTTCTGGAAACACACCTTTGTTGTTGTTGCAAAGACACACTGTCGACAGAGCCATTTATCATCTGAATCAATCACGCTGGCATCAATATTTGGTGTGTGACACAGCTGATGGTAACCTGCATGAAAAATGATCAGCCAAGCTGTTAGTAAAATGACAAAAGAAGCTTACACAGAATTAGCTATATATAACTTTAATGCAACTATAAGGCATTATCCATCATTAAGTGCCAAAAACCTGAACAAAAAGATTGGTAATACATTCAAAATGGCCTTTCAAATTTTCTTAGTAGAAAAAAATAATCTTGACTTACAGAACAGGTGTTAGTGACTTTAACATGGCTTATCATCTTTCACTGAGCTGTTAATAGCCACTAAGGGCTACAAAATTTAAGATCAGTTGAGCAGTCAGTCATAGCCGGGCAAATATCCTCCTTTGTGAAACAAATCAAAATATCTTTTAAAATGCAGTAAATAGAAAAAAATCTAGTTACCTTGCCCACATTTATCACATATAACCATTTCATTTGGTGCTTCTGAATACTCTTCCTGACATATTGTACAGACCATTTCCCCACTCTCAGTGGCTCCTAGACAAAGATGAGATTGTGTTTTTCAGATTACATCTGCAGTTGGAACAGTTACCCCATGCGTACCCTTCTTCATAATTTCAGTTACAGATGCATGCATTGTACAAACACATTGTTACAGAGCCAGACTTCTTAATAAGAAGATATTCAAACATTTTGTACAGACTGTTACAAGTATTTATATCCCTTATGATAAACTATCAGATATTTATAGACTTTATATCGCCTACTAACTATGCAGTTCATGGTTACTCAATATCAAAAATAAAAATTCAGTAACTGAATAAAGAACATAAATTTAGGCTAAAAATACCTGTAAATAAATATCTGGACAACTAATAGATCTTTTGTATTTATATTACTTTGTGTTTCTTTCCATGTAAATACATACACACCTGGTGTATCTTTTTGACAGATCTGCCAAAGACACCTTAAACTCCAATACTACCACTGTTATTACTACTTATACATATCTGCAAGCATACAAAAGCACAGTTACAGTAGAGGTAAGGGGAAAAAGTAAACTTGCAAACTGGAAACAAAACTACATCTTGCTCCATTTATACCACATACCAATGTAACAGCTCACTCAAATACAAGCTTCTTAATTACAGAACATTCTGAGTGGGAAGGGATCCATAAGGATCATCAACCTGAAGTTTTTTCATACTAATTCATTAACTTTTGATAGTTAGGATAAATGAATCAGAGATCATAAACTAGTACAATACAGAAGCAGAACAGCATCTTTTTAACAAGCTTCAAGAAATAAAGCAGTTGATTTTTTCCTATTACAAATACAAAGCTTCTCCTTTAAGTAGACCGTGTTTAGCTTAAACATCAAAAATAAAAAAGAGCCAGAGCAGATTTCCAATGCTTTTGCACAATGAGGAAATTGTAACTGATTTTCAGAAGAAATTACCGTGAACGATTCATTATCATTAGGTTATAAAAATATTAAGTACTCTCCAAATGTCTGAAAACCAAAAAGCTATTACACAATACATGCCTCACTTGATAACTTACACATTTCTTTATATCACACGAATACCCCAAAACGTGTAATGGTTTCATATGTGCAACACTTATGAAAAAAATGTCAAAATGTCAAACCTGTTCAAACCCCAACTATGGGAAAACAAACAAAAAAAAAAAGCCCAAACAAAAGAGTTTTTTGAAAAAAAAAAAATTTTTTTTGGCCTAATTTTTGATCCTGGACCACATTAAATTATATCACTCTTTAGGATAAAAGAATATAATGTAATCATGTATTTTAACAGATACAGTAATCTAAACAAATAGGATACCAAACAATGACTACTTCATGGAAGTTCTTGCCTGTTTGTATGTCCTTCCAGAGAACCCAGGATTTGGAACTGTCTTCAAATATAATGAAGCAGTTCTGTTTCAGTTTGTTTATCTGAAAAACCGAAATACAGTGGAAGCCATGAGTAAAAGGACTAAACAGAAGAATGTATTTAGTATTACCCAAGTGAGACAAAAATACTGCAATTTTCAATAATATGTGATACTTTTAAGACTCCAGTGAAGTTAAAAAAATGTGTTTACCTTTTTGATAGTTCCAAGATAAAACAAGCCATCTGACCATCTAGCTAGGACATCCTGACCTTCCTCAAATTTACAAAATGGCTTTTTGGCTTTCTGTCCATCATGTAACGACAGCTTGGCCAGAGATGCTGAGGTCTTATGGCTGCGACGTAAAGGAGACCGCTTATGGACCAGTGAATTACCCACCGCTGTAGAGTCTCTAAAGAAAGGCAAGTAAGAGAAGAGGTAACCAGAATTAGATTAAAGGAACCATGTATTTTAAATATCAACATGACTGACTCTAGAACTTCAGGCAACGAAAGACCTGCTCATGACTTCAGACTTTACACACCTTTAGTGGCAGTGCCTCTGCTACTATACAAGCGTACAACATGTGAAAGGGACAAGTTTACAGAAAGAGAAGTGTTCTATGAAATCACCTAATGGAAATGAGGATGGGGACACACAAACTTTCGAGCTCAGGGACTCTTCATAAAATCACCAGAAGCATTGAAAAACACATCAGAAACATTCAATACAGGATTACTTATGCAAAACTCAAATCACTGCCAGTCTTCTAAAATTTCACAGAAGCTAAAAAGGTCCTAAGCCAGCTCTAACTGCATTACCTTGTTAGCAAGAGTACAAGTTGAACATTACACTGACTCAATGTAAATACTAACTGAGGTACCTCCCACAAAGAATCATGCCTTGCCACTAAGCATAGCTGTAAAGCTTACCAGCACAGGCAGAATTTCTATGTGTTAAATTTCTTATGTAAAATAAATTTTCCTCTCTGTTAGAATAAGAGTAGAAAAGAATAAGGAAGGAAAAACAACAGATCTTGCAACCCTTCTCCATACACAAAACTCAAAATTGTAAGTTATTTGTATCAATAAGCATTTTCCCTTATATATTCCACAATATATAGCCTATTTATATGTAAGCATGAATATGCTTTTGTCAGACTAGCTGTCAAACATTACACTCCAATTAAAGGAGTAAAATATAGCAAATTATAAAAGAGGACCAGACAGTGCACAAGGAAGAATCTTCATAAGTGATAGGTAGAATTTGAGACTACGCAATAAAGTTACCACTTGTATACCCAAATGTATTTTCTCTAGAAAATAAATGTATGTGTAACAAGGATGCAAACACAAGGACAGATTAGGGAATTAAATATGATACAGTCAATTGAAGAACAGTTTCACCTCATTACCAGGACTAGAAACATTTGAATTAATCTCAGAGCACCAACAAAAGCAGTAAATTATTCAGTGTCCCATATAGTTTGAGAATTGCTATACAGATATTTGAGAAGTTGCTCTACAGCTTCAAAGAGAAAGGAATCTTCTCTCAAAAGAATTTACTATTCACATTTAATATGAAAATAAAACTGGAAAGGTAATGGCTTAAATATCCTATTAAACAGTTTAAACCAGGAAGGTTAGGCACAAGAAAATTAGCTGCTTTAAGCATATTTATAATCAGTGTGACTCTAAACAATGACATGGCAGTAAGAGCAGCTATAATGGGCCTCTGGCATCCTCATGCATAGCTGGGTCACCAATTTAGGTCCTGCTTGATCCCAAATACAAAATATTCATATGGGTGACTAGGGAAGACCAGAAAAACAAAAAAAATCCTTTGGCTTGCTTCACAGCTGGCACCTTGTCACTGACATCCTTCATGACTGCATCAGAAAACTAAACTGTCATTTCCCACCTTCTCTCTTTATGGTGCAGTAACAATGTTCAGACCCACCACCCAGCCAGATCTCCCAGAAAAAGAATCGTATCAATTCTGCTGCTTCTTACACAAAAGCTAATTCAAGTTACTGCTGCTTTTCTTCAGGTCTACTCAAACCTCTGATAAATGGGACAGGATACATGCAGCATTCAAAATAGGTTTACAATAACAGAGCAAAAGCATGCCAGCCCGGGACACTTATTTTTTGCTTTCTCAGCATTAACATCTGGTTTACAACAGAGTACTTCTGGCTTTGACAGTACTACTCTCAGAGAGGTTCAAACACTTTTTTTCCCAATTTTTTCTAGGGTTTAAGTCCCTAGAAAAAGCTAGGTTAGCCTAGCTAGGCTAGCCTAGAAATAGGCAGCTATTCCTGCTACATGGCAGGAATGTTTGTTCTTTTCCAGTACTTGAAAAAAATGTGTGAAAGATCTCATATTGAATACTCAAAAAGACACAATTTATCATAAACAGTACAGACTGTCACTTAAAAAACAACTATGAGCTTTATGTTTTTTAAAAAATCTTCAAAAGCACTCTTTTATGTACAGAAGTTCATCTTGCAACTCCATTGAAATAACAAAAAAAAAAAAGTATGCATCGTTTTCTGGCACAAAACACTTAAATGAATCTATACACTAACTTATAAAACAGCATAAATTCCCAGTAGCAGCTTCAGACCCTGAAGAACCTTGATACAGAGTAAAAATGTGAGCCAGTAAACCAGACACTTCCCCATTGTCCACACTGCTCTCTTTGTGAGTGATGGCAGTGCTGAAGTGATGACTAAATAGCTCATGAAGCAGCTCCTGCTGTGGCAGTTTATGGTTTATCTCAGAGACTGAAAATAGGGTTAGTTATCACAATAGGCTGACAGTAGCTTAACAGTTGCTTTCCCCATGGATAGGAAGTTTCTCTCCAGGGAAACATTCCCTCAATGTTTTTGATGAAGATTAAGTAGGAAGAGCAACTGTTTTAACAAGCTGACTTTAATGAACAGGACATAAGTTACTTAAAGTAGGTGTCCCTGAAGTATCTCCTGAAATCACTGCACAAGTAACGCAGTGCAGACCAGTGTAAAAGCTACATGGAGAAAGTGTTACTAACTTGCCCATCTGTCTTGTCACAGCTCTGTGTGTTGTAGTGGAATGTCAGAAAGTCACACCTACCATTAAAATAAAACTTTTGCTGGAAGTTAAAATGCAAACTGAGTTTCAAAATTGGCTAGCAAGAAATTAAAGGTTCCACATTGTCCAGAAACTTGCTTCCCAGTCTCCGTTAAAGTTAGCCTTATAGCACCTTCACACCATATTATTGGTAGTTACCAACAAAATTAGTAACCTTGAAATAACTATTTCCCGACCATCTTAAGCACTTCTCTCCAAGAACTTTTAATTGCACAATATCCAACAGATGCACTTTTCCAAAAAAATCTTATCCAATATAAAGATCTACTTTATCTCATTTAACTTGCACAGTCAAGCTACACTGCATGTCATACAGCACGTATGGCTTCACATCTATTACTCAATACTAAGTATGTTGTGCTCTATTCTTACTCTAGCACTTAAAATGCAAAACCAAAGAAAGTACTTATACATCCATATAGTCTTTCAAAAGTTAGTGGTGGCAGTCAGTAAAATGTGTCTGCACAATGATATATCTTTGAAAATAGAAATGCACACTTCTGCCTTTTCCTCAGAAGCTGATGTAATGAAGTACCAAAAATGCTCACTGATTTTTACCCTTGGAGCCTAGATCATAGCCACACGTATTCTCAAGCAAGACAGGCAGAAGAATACCTTCTGTTCATCTACTTCATGAATTAGTTTGTAATATGTTGCAGAAGCAGGAGATAATTGTCATTGTCAACAGGAATGGCAAACTCCATCCCAAAGTAAACTACATAAATTAGTCTGATTTGTGAACCAAAAGCAGTTGTTATGCATAGCATTGTATTTATCAAAATTAATTTGTTGGTTTTGACTCACTTGTAACTCTAACATCTTGTTAATTTTCTAAATGCTAACAGCATTTAGAAATTTTGGTGTTTGTTTGGTGCCTCTACTCCTCTATCTCTATAGCAATCATACAGAAGGCCTACAGAAGGATGAAGTGGAAAAGCTGAGGGAAAAGATGTGAAGAGGATGCAGGATAAAAAAAGGCTAAGCATTCTTGTTTTCAAGTGTATTTTTCTTAAGATCATTCATATTCCTGTACTCCTTCAGTTTCAACAACTGCTGTGAAAAAACTTCTGTTAAGAAAAACCTCCCTTGACAGTTTTGGGGTTTTTTTCCCAGCCATCTCAGTCCACTGATCTGTTTCATGGAATGGTATGTAAGCACAACTGAATAAAACAAACAAGCAACCTGGGACACAAACTCCCTCAGCTGGCACTGCCAGACTGCACGACTGAACTACAGTCGAGTTCACTGACAATACATTAAACTTCAGGAAACTTCTTCTAGAAGGGCTGCCTGATTCACAAAGGCTGCAACAGTAACAGATGATAGCTACCCTACTGGCACAGATAGTATCTTTAATGCTTCCAAAAACTAAGTGTCCAAAGAGTATTAAAGGAAAATTTTAATCCAATTATAAAACTCAAAGTGGAAAAAATAACTTATTTATTCCTAGTAAACACAAATCACAGTGAAGGGATGATGACTTTAAAGAATTATTAGCAGGGAATTCAGACTAGAAATCACACAAAGAGCATTCTACTAAGACAACTCACACAGGTTTAGGATCTATCTCAAAACTGGAAATGTGTTATTGCACAGGAAAGGAAAATATGGTACAGAACTTGTGATAACTAGAGGTAATCACTTCAAATTCTGGAAGTATGATGTTTTGGCTTTTTTTGTCTGAAGTTGCAAACTAGCCTTTTATTACCCTTTATTAGAGAAAACTGAACTATGAAGAAGTTGTATGATGTTGTAAAATACCAGCAGTCTGTTCTTCTCTCCTTAAAACGGGAGAGTTATCATCTCACATGGAAAGAGGGGAGTGCAAGTCTAGCAAGGGCTCAGAACACACAAAAACTGATGGCAGTTTCACACATGGCTTATCCCATGCAGCAGCTTGCTCCCTTCCCAGCGGCTCTGGAATGACAAGCTGGTTTCTCCATTAGCTTTCTCTTCAGTTTTCTTTCCCTTAATATGGATTCACTGACTGATATTTAAAACAAATCTCTACCTCACAGAGAGATCTGGTGACTAAACAATACAGGTAAGCAACAAGTGCTCACAGCTAGAAGGCAGCAGAAAAGGGAAATTAATCTTTCCTGAGAGCAATAATCTTAGCTTGTTTACCCAGCCCCACATAACCAAGCTAAGGCCATATTTCCAACATTGCCTGTGACTTGGATCTAGTACATATGTCACCAACTGGAGAGATGTTGGATCCTAGTCACATTTCTTCCTTTCAGCTTCTCCACTATGTATGAGATCTTGGAACAACCATTATTTTTTCACCGTGGCAAACATACTTTCCTCCCCCAAATAAAAAGATTCTACTGGGCCAAGAAGCCAGTCAAAATTAAGAGGATGACAAGTCAAACTTAACTTCCTCCACCCTAACCCCAGACCAAACTTCAGATCAGGGTAATTCAACAGATAACAAAAAAAGAAAAAATCACTTTTCATAATACCACTGTTAGTGCAACAGTCACTGTTCAATTACACATGAACAGGCTATTATATTAGTACATTGCCATTAACTTCTAGTACACAAAGAATGGAGTACAAATCCAGATTACAGACTACAATACTTCGTCGACTGAAATAAATATTGCTTTTTCAACGTGCTGTATCACACAACATCTACAAAACACACTTGAAGCTCCTTATCTTTACACTATTTTGCATGCTGGTATGATCAAAAGCCAACTATATCAAAGAAGGGCAAAGGGACTCTAATCTAGGCATCCCTCAGTCTGGAAAAGTGGAAAGTAATGATTAAGGGATAAGAAATAAATTATCAACATTACTTTCAGTTTTAGGCATTGTTTAGGACAATACAATAATTCAGGGTAGAAAGGTTCTCAGGAATTCTCTACCTCAGCATAGCATCAGCCATGAGGTCAAACCAGGTGGCCACACATGCACCCTGGACCCCGTTCCACTGCTGAACTGCCACCCTGGGGAAGGGGGGATGTTCCCTCCCCAACAGAATCTCTCTTATTCCAATAGGCATGTTACCTCTTGTCCTCCTGCCGTGCACTGCTGTGAAGAGACTAACTGCATCACACTGATTTTCTCATAGGAGCTGGAAGGCTGCTGCTATGCCTCCCTGAAGCTGAATGAACCGGGTTCCCTAAGGCCCTCTCACAGGGCAAGCGCTCCAGTCCCTGACTGTCTTGGTGGCCCAACACCAAACTCATCCAGTTTGATGTCTCTCGCAGCGGCAGCACAAAAACACAGCATTCTATTGAGACACTAACAAGTTTTATGTAGAAGGAAATAATCACTTCCCCTCAGTCTTCTGTTAATATACCCCAGAATACCACTTGCCCTAGCTCACAGGACACAGTGCTGCCTCGTATTCTGCCTTCTGCCTGTCAGATCTCCAGCCACTCTTGCAAAGCTGACCCCCAGCCAATCTTAGCCTGGGGTTCCTTCTTCAGATGCAGGACTTTGCTTTCTTATCTGTTCAATTTTACGAAGCTCATGCTCAATCTCTTACTTCAGCCTTGCTGAAACTGAGGTGGGACAAGGGTCTCCCCATGTTCAAAAACCCTGCCATTTTTGACACAGAAGGTGGTCAGGCTGTTCAGACCATGATTTGTCTTTGGTGACTGTAACCAGCCATCACCTCTCCACACATTCAGAAACTTTCTCCAGGAAGAATTCATGACTTCCCAAATGACCAAAGTGAAGGTAACCAGCCTGTGGTTCCCCGGGTTGAACGTTTAGCCCTTTCCAAAGACAGGTGTAACATTTGCCATTTTCTAGCCATTATGGATCAGCTCTGTTCTCCATAACCAGTTATGGTAAGGAAGAGCCCTACAAGAACATCACACAGTTTCCTTGGTGCTCTTGAAAACAGCCTGGTCCCATGGGCCTACATGAGTCAAGTTCACGTTTGTTCAAACACGTGCAGCAAGCCAATTCATAGGCCACTCAAACAAAACTTAACGAAACCACCAGGGATAGAAGTTAAAATATCATTTAAGGCAGAACAACTTTGTCCTACCAATGATTTCAGGCTAACCATTCTGTATAAGCCGTTCCTTGTCAATAAGATGTGAAATTGTAACTTATTCTCAGCTTTAGCCAGTCAACACTAATACCACCCATAATGATCAAATGTGATTTTCACATAATACATTCCTATCCCAATAGGGTGGTTGGCTTTGGTGAGGGTTTTAATTCTTTGAAAGGGCCTTACATTTTGGCTATGATTTTTTTTCCCATAATTCTTCTGTCTGGTTAGACTCATTAAGGAACTCTCCAGCTATCACAGAATATCTTTTCATTAGTGAGGTTTTTAAGAAGATCCATGCTTTCAAAAGCATATACATCACCTTACCTGACAAAAGTAATAAATTTTGCTTCTAAAAAAATAAAAAATTGGTAATAAAAACTAAGTGAGGCCTATTAATCTGATTAGCAGTTAGGTCTGTGAATCTGTTGCATATCAGAAAGAAGTTCAGACAGAAGATGGAGGGGAAGTGACTATTTCCTTCTTCACAAAATTTGTTAGACAGCATCTAGATAGCATACTGTGGTTTTGTTCTCTGACCCAGTGAAATATGGCTGTCTTTAATAAGACTGATGCATACTGTTAAAAAGGTAGTCACCAAGGTAACTGTACTCTCATGTTCATAGTACTACAATTGTTTTTGATTCTGTTTTTACTTGATCACATTCTCCCTCAAGAAATCTTAAATAACTAGATGTGTTTTAATTCTATTTTATATAAATAGTGAAAATATTAGAGTTTAAAAGATTACAGATAAACATATTTGCCTCCACATTTAGAACATAGGCAAACAGGACAGGGTACTTGTGTACTGCAAGAGCCACTTGTTTGGGATGGATCATGTGTTTGTACACAAAGAGAAGAGGCAGAAGGTACAGGGGGAGAACACTGGTACTGGGTCACAAGACATCTTTTCAGATCAGAATTTCCCTTAATTGTATTCTCAGCACCTCTGTGAATACAGCAGCTGCCTTTTGGGTTTATACAGTACCCAAATCCATTACATGCAACAACATATGGAAGGGAGTAAGAGCACACACCCCAGCAATGACAGAGATAACAGACAACATGTTGACTTGGTCTGGGAGAAGTGGGAAAGAAAAAGGATTTCAGAGCTGACCAAAACCCCATAATGATAAATTTTCTTCTTTAAGGTTAGTCTACAAGAACAGCAACCTTCATAAGCATTCCACAGAATTAAAAAAATAAACAGATCCGAGATATAAGTAAAGTAGTATTATCCTCAAAGATATTAAGTGAATGAAGTATGTCCAGACTCATCGGGAATGCTCTCATCATTAGCTCTCCTTCTCTCAAAGAAAGTTAAGCTTCTTGATTTCACTCCTCCATGGAGATTATATCCCCAGCAATACCTGTGGTCTTATAATTCTTCTCCTGTTGTGTTTTGCTCAAAGACAGACTTCCCCTCCATTTCCGGCAAGGAAGGCCTGTAAAGAAGGTGAAACCAACTCTGCAGCAAGGCCAGCAGCAGCCGGTCACAGAAAAACTGCTGTCAATTCACAAACTAAGAGAAGATTCACATTGGTTTCTGGTCACATGTGCTTCTAGTCCAATCTCCGAGCTTCCTCCTCCACAACTCACAATAAGGAACACAAAATAGTGGCTCTATATTTATTCACATCCATCTCCAGGGAATACAGAAGTCCACTGCCTCCTAGGAAATTAACTGGGACTTATTTGTTACAGCTGCTCTTCTCATAAATTTTACCTGATCTCCTGGTGCAGGGAAGGACAAACAACTTGGTACTAATTACCAATACATGTCTCTTCCACCTATTAAAAAAATACATATACACTGCTGACTAGCCTTATTAAGTCATATGAGAAGCATCTACGTCTGATTCAAAATTCCTTCCAGAACAGAAAAAACAAGTTGTTGAGAAGCCACACACCTATATTTGACAAAAAAAGGGTTAACTGTGTAAAACATTACTGTATTATATTCATGGTACAGATCCACATTTCACAGCTTGTAGCTCCTTAAAAAGACCGTTCTCATTTTCACTATATTATATATCTCCTTTCATATTTTCAATATTTGTTTTCCCTTATTCTCCTTTAAATGAAAAGCTAAGAACTCATCAACCCATATTCTAATAATACAGAAACTAAACTTTTCCCCCCTTTTTTCATCTCAAATGGTTTCAAATTAAATATAATTTGAGCTTTCAAAAAAAGGGACAAACATTGCCAGGTTAACTTTAACAGGGAAACTGTTTTGTTACTATCCCACGCTTTTGCCACTCTATGTCTATATCATTGATCACATTCCCTTACCCTAAGTCAGGAGAAAACCATGTCATTATCTATTACTATGTCTGACCTTTTAAAGTTATGATGAACTGGGCCTATCACAAATTTCAGAAACAACCATAATGGCACACTGCTTTCTTGGCAGAGCCTTTCATTAATTACGAAGGCCCTCTTCTAATATCACCCTGATACTTCATGGATGAACAACAACCCCTCGTATTTCAACACTAATATCAGTGTCCAGAGCATCCAGCACAGAACCATATTGTTCTCTTTCACTAAAAGAGGCATCAGCCCATTCTTTCTACAGAATTCAATGCCAAAAAAAAAAAAAGCGTGACTGCACATCCTTTCAGCCTGCAACAGTTAACACATTTTAGTAGACTAAAAACCTAGTGTGCACATTCAAATGGTCAAGCCTGACAGAAATTAGGAGGTGAGGCGTTGCAAACACAAAAAAACCCAAAAAAACCAAAACCCAAAAAAAACCCGCAACAAAAAAATCCCAAACAAACAAACAAAAAAAACCCAAAACAAACCCAAAAAACCAAAACCAAAGTTACCAGTGAGCACCGCTACCTCTTTGTGCTGCTCTTTTCGCACTCGAGCAAACGCAGCCTACTCGGACAATATCCTTAAAGGAGAAGATGAAAATCCAGCTGGCGCGAGGCTGATGGCACCGCACCGCTGCAGCCCCCGGCCCCGCCGGCCGGCCCGCTGCCTCCCTGCCTTTGTTTTGGTCACCGAGGAGCACCACTGACCCCTCAATCCGCCTGCCAGCGGCCGCTCGGAGGGAGCTCCCTCCCCCTCCCCCCAAGGCCTCGGGGCCC
>VZTX01008834.1:21834-39691 GCA_013400915.1 Pardalotus punctatus | reverse complement strand
CCCGGCGGCCCCGCCTGCGCCGGCAGCGCCGGGGGCGGGCACGGGGGTGCCGCGGCGGAGGGACACGGGCGCGGGTGGGCCTGCGCCGCTGGTGAACAAAGAGGGACTACTTTAGGCGATGCCGCCCGGCGCGGATCGGTGCGCGCCGCCGGGGCTCGTTTCGGCAGTGCCGCTCATTGTTCCCGCCGCACCTGAGGGGAGGCGGCGGTGCTGGGGCCCTGCGGCCCCGTGGGCTCCTCGCCCGAGCTCCGGGGGGAGCTCCCCGCCTTGCTGGGGGTCGGCCCTGCCGTGGAGAATCACCCTGGGTCCGCCTTCTTGCCCGGGTGGTCGGCGAGGCGAAGCCCGGCCCCGGTGCCGGAGGCTGCCGCGGCCGGCCCGTGGGCAGCCCGCTGGACAATGTGCTCCCCTGTGCTGACATCGGGATGCTGCCATTTTAGGAGATGAGCTGAACCTCAGTTCCAGTTTTTAGCGGCAGCTGTATTAGCTGAGCTGGTGGAACAGGCTGAACACGGAGGTCATGGAGTCTCCCTCTGGATTCATTCAAAACCCACCTGGGCACATTTGTTACTTGCTTTAGGTGACCCTGCCTTGGGTGCGTTGGACTAGATGATCACCCGAGTTCCCTTCCAACACTCCGATTCTCTGATTTTATGAAATAGGTTTTTTGTTTTCCATGACTGTGTTTTGCAGTTGTTCAGACTCAGTACTGAGGCTATCTCTATGGTCCCCATGGTTAAGCACGGCAATTGCCCAATACAGTGGTAATAAATGCTATATAGTTTGTCCTAACCCCATAAGGGTCTTTGCTATGTGCAGCTCAGGCCTGTGCAACACTGGAATGCAAGTACTCCCTGGATCAGATCTCAACAACTGGTGTCACAGACTCTTGGGAATGCCTGAACTCAGAAGACTGGATGGTGAATTCAGGATTCCACTCTCTCCTGCTCAAACTGCCCTAGTTCTCAAAGCCATCTTCCCTCTTGGGATAAGCCACTGAAACTAAGATACTGGATCAGCTTGCCATCCCTGGAAAGAGGCACAAAGAGGGAAGCCTGGGCAGAGCACTGGAGTACAGGTTAGTCTGGCCAGTTTCTAGTTACATCAGAATAAAGCAGTATTTATCATCAGAATCCCTTGTTTGGAGTTGTTTTAAATACAAGTTTGAGGGGATAGTTCCCCCCTGAATGCATTAACTAGACACTGTTCAGGAGCCATCACGATCTGCTAAAACCAGACTTGGACAACACCAAGGGCCTTGGCTTCTCTTCACAGATCTTCATGTACAATGAGCAGCAGTCAGGTACCGTGGGTTCTAAAGGCAAAGGGTCACCAGCAGAAGAAAGAGAATTAGACTCAATGTGAAGTATATCACCATACAAATTCTTGTTTTTAAATCACAACAGTGGTGTGGGAACCAATGTCCAGCTAATTAAAAAGCAAACTTTCTAGTCAGCAACAGAATAAACATCAATAATTGGCTACATCACAACTTCCTTTTTAAGTGTCATACTTGGAAGGTCTTACCAGCCTTTTGTCCTGCTGTCTCTTCAAAATTAATCAAAATTTGTCCAAGTAGAATCACTCACCTATAATGTAAATTGTTTGCTTCACCACCAGCACCAAAACCCCCATGGACTCAGCACAAAATCTTCTGACATGCAAGACACATGCCAGTTCTACCCTCCTTGTCCTTAAAATACTGTTCCCAGAAGGAGTTTGCAGAACTTCATTGCAGAATTGCGGAGCTGCACAGCCCCATCCTACCTGTAGAGCACCACTTGTCACAAAGTTAGGAGTCACTGCTGGAATAGCATTATCTGAGGGCAGCACAAAAATAAACCAGCAATCCAGGGAACCAGGAATTCTCATACATTATATGAGAATAATTAGGGTTTGCTAAACTGTTTAGTTCACTGTTACAAGGATTGCCATAGTTAGGCCAGAATGCACCCCCAAAGCCAAAGCTTTTTACCATTAGCCTTATTACTACAAACAGCAGACTATGAGTATTTTACCACAACCTAGATTCCATGTAGTTCTCTGGTAATATCCAAGAATAACTATAAGCTAATAGCAAAACACAAAAAAAAAAAGGTCTCTTTCCTTTAAACTCAGCTATTACTGATAGCTAGAAAGACTCCAAACTCTATACCTCGCACAGACACCTCATCCCACACCAACTTTATTTAGTAACTCATCCTATAACATCCTTTTTGATCACTTTAGCAAGTCACGGAATTTCCGTCTGACAGGAAGCCCCATTCCACAGCATAAGCTGTGTGACTCCTGCCCATCTGTTCCATCAGCTAGATCCGGTAAATCAAATGGCTGAGGGACACATAGACACAGGTGACTTAAGTTCACTAATTTGTATTCCAGGCCAAGAAATTTGCACTGAAAGAGTTAACATTTGTTATTCCTCTGCACAGTCTGACCAGATTATTACAGGGTTGGGAATCTTACTGGAAATGTGCAAATGCACCTTTACAAATGGTTTTCAATTTAAAATGGTCAAATTAGCAAACCTATATTTGCCGAAGAAGAATCTTTGTTAATCACTGGCATATATGTGGCAAAAAAATCAACAGCAATAGTGAAAATTGCTATTTTTAGCAATTTAGAGTGTTTAAACTATTCTTTCTGTTATTTCCGTTATTATATTATGAGGCATGCATGATTAATCTGATTTAGAGCAAGTTAGAATCTTTGTTTTCTATTCAGTGCTAGTAGCGAAACAACCAGTTACTTCTGTTAATATTCGCAAGAGTCTGTGTCATGGCTTTAGAAGGAATTTCCTTGATTTACCTTCTTTTTTGTCTTCTGCTAATATCTCAAATGTATTTGAAAATACAGATTAAACAGTCTCTCCTGGTGTGTTTTCAATTCCAAGTATATTATGTCTGTACTTTGAGGCACAGAGTGACCAAAGCCAAATTAAATTACTTTACCTGCAAGGGTAGGGTCTTTCTTGTGTAGAAGTTTTGAAGAAACAAAATAGTCTTGTATCATCTGTCATATTCTACTTAATAATGGATATGTTCAGGTTTATTCCACATCATCTTATAAATAGCTGTGTTTCAGAAAGAATCTAAATATTAACAACCTAGTACTGTCTTTACCTCTGTTTATATTTGTCCATATACTGTTAGGCAATCTCTTGCCATATAGTTATGCAAAAGCAAAGTGCTGGATTTAAAAAATTGTATCTTGCCTTACTGGCACAGCAGAGAAAAAATAAATTTCATATTCAACATGTAAATTCCCTGGTACCCAGCAGAGATGAATAAATTTGAAGAGTCAGGACAGTGGCATTTCCCTTAGCCCTTCTCTCAAACATTAATGTATTTTTTAAAAGTTAGCGTTGTTTTTTATACTGTCATTGTCCCCATGTACGCATAAATATTAAGCAAACCAAAACACACAAAAACCAAAAGTGTAAGTCAGCAATGTATGTAGATGAGAGCACCAACTGCTGCACAGTATTATTTCCCTTTACCTTATTGTATCACACAACATAGCCCCAAAATGATACCCTTGAACATGACAATACTGTAAAGCTTATCCTTGTACAGATGGTTGTCGTGACCACAATTCAGCAAGGAGGGAAAATTAGATCCCAGGACATTTTCTCTGCATTGTTTAAGCACAGAAACAGCAAGGAAGCTCATCTGGGATCTTCCTATCTTAAATCAAGATAAATATGGTACATCCATTTTTACATAAACATAATAATTAGTAAAACAATGCACATACACTGCATTTATTAGGGCTCAACTCAGAAAAGAATCTTCAATTTCAAAATTTAAAAAATAGGCAAGTGATAAAATATAAAGAATTTTGTATTAATTGTCTTACAACTAGCTAACAATTGTTCTCATAAAATTGTGTAGTAATTATTCTCTCTTTATGCTAAAGATATAAAAATAGCACTGAAAACATTCAAAAATATACATCTTTAAATATTTTTCTAGAAAGACAATATTAATAATTTTCCTCCTCATGTAACAACAATAGAGAGGAAATTAAATTATTATTACTGGTGGTAAGATGCCTTGGCATTGGTCTTCATGCAAAACGACATATTTTCTAGTACAAGCACTTCACCATTTCTACCTTTTTTACCTTCTCAAGGATCAGGAAATCCTGAAAAGAACTGTCCTGTCTTGTTCATCACCTTCTTGTGAATGTCATGATCTTGCCCAATAAATCTTAAACTGTAAATATCCTTTTAAATGTGTTCACTGTCACTGTTGGCCCAATTTAGCCAGTCAAATACTGTTGTTTTTCTGTTATATTCAATATGTAGAAAAACAACATATTTGCCCCACTAATCCTAAGCAATTATTTTTTTTATTCTTAACTCCTTAATATTTAAAACTCTGCTAACTTTAGAAGATAGAATATTATGAGTATTGCAGTCCTATTTTTTATTATTAAGTCTCTAGAGCCCTTCTGCAATACATACATTAAATAGCAACTACTGTGTGGGTTAATATATGATCTTTTTACATCACAATCTATATTAACCTTTGAACTAAGCCACATTTAGACTTGAAAATCATTAGAGGGTTGGTTACCTTCTAAAAATTAACATTTAGCAATGTTCTAATTGTTCTTTAAATCTTTTTCTGTCTCTATTACTCAAAGCACCAAAGACACTTTAAAAATAAATCAAAACAACCGACTCTGCCAGTTAGCTCTGCATCTAATAGCAGACACTTCAGATGCTTGAAAAAATGGCAAACAAGCTGCCGCTTAAAAAGTCCTTCATGCTTCATTCACTTAAGATTTTATTCCAGATGTCTAACCTTGCTGAAATTCCTTGTAAAACATAAGATTTTGTGTGACTGAGTGGTCTTTGGTAGGTGGATAGATAGTTCTTCAAGTGCTTTACAGTTCATAATTCAAAGCACTTACAAGCTATTAAATGTTCACATCGTTCTGCTATAAGCCCTTAGTTATTCCTGTTTTGTAGTTCATACTCCACCATGGCTGAATTCTCTCGGTTTGCTGGAAGTGGCTGAACAAGAAGCAATCCCTCAGTTCACATATGTGTAACAGTGCAGAAAAAATTCTTGTTGTAGACTGAGATATGCAGGGACTGAAACAGTAAGAGCTCGAGACTGTTTCTACATTATTTACAACATCTTTGAGTATGCTAGCTAAGAGCAGGAGGCAAGGCTTTTATTGTAAGAGATTATGTCTCGCATCTATCTTAGTTATACTAACACTTTTTTGTACCTGAAGACAGTGAGTGAGGCTGAAGGAGGAAAAAAAGAAGTGTTTGGCTAGGTTTGGACTTGCTGAGGATGCTTGTATATGAGTTACTCTGTTTTTACTGCTAATACTGGGGTTTTTTTCTGTATTGAAGACTTATGAGCTTATGTAGCAGTATTTTAGCTCCACAAAATTGCTGTGAGAGAACTGCAACTGACTACTACTTCAGTAGTGGGAGTTTTGTGAGGGTGTGCAACTGTGGTTCTGAGTAATCTCTTTTTCCTTTTCCTTGTGAGACCAGTTAATAAAAATGCAAGTTCATTTTTCAGAGGTGGAATTTAAGAAAGGTTTACTACTCTCCCTGCACTGTCAGTCTGGTGCTGTGGTCATGTAATTGCCTCCTTTCAGAAAACAAACAACTGCCAAGGCTTGAAATTTTGGTTAATTGCTTGGATCAGAAAGAGATTCCGGTTCTCAAACTCCCTGAGAATTTGGTCATGCACCAGTGTGATGCATTCCTTCCCCTCCTCTCTAAGCACAGATTTGAAAGCAGTTACTGAAGCTCTAGTTAGTGACTAAAGTTAAAATGCAGAGTCAGCATTTCAGAGTTAAAGCCTAAGCAGGCATTTTATTCATTCCCTTTAGCTCTGCTCTGCAGATTTGCAAAAGTAATTGCAGTCTCAAGTATTTTACATTGTGATGGGCTGTATCATAACTTCTTGAACACTGGAGCATCATACAGGTTTATGGTAAGGTTTTGTCTGTCAGCATCTGTGCTCCTCTGTGGACTGTAAAAATGTCTGCTACACCAGAATTTCCAGCTCTTTTGAGGTTAAATTTTGTAGCAGTACAGACCAGACTTAACCTCTTAACTCTAAACTGAAGTTAAAAAATGTTTAACAGCCCCTCAGGACACAGTTACATGGCAGAATAATGCCATTTCATCTGCAATGAAAAATCTGTTCTGGACATCAGTCTGGCTGGAGGGAGAATTAGTACAGCATTCCTTTTGCTCTCCCACCACCTGGAATGCAGCACGGGCCTTCAAACAGGCTTTCAGCAGTCTGCCAAGTCCCATTCAGATGGAAAATCCCTCACTTCTCTTATTTTCTTTTCTATTTCTTTTTCAACTTAATAGCATCTCTTTATCTATGAAGATGGAGACAAAATACTTTTGAACAGTGCAGCATGAGAGGACCCTAGGTGCTAACACTTAGCAGGGGCTGAAAAGCTGTTTGCAGCCCAGAAAATTCAGCTGTGGGGGCTGAAGATAAGGCAGTAGCCCCTTCTGCTGCCAGCCCAAGGGGGTTGCACAGAAAGAACTGTAAGTGGTCCCAGGCTGACACACTAGTCAAGTCACGAGCTGCATATTCATTCTTGCACCTCTTATGAAATAATGATACTTTACACTTGTTACCTTTGATTTGCTTATTTTAAAGGTGCAATCTAATGATCATTGTTTTAACGAATCCAAATATAATAGGTGTTGTCAGACACATATTTTGATCACACTGATGTCATGTTCTCTCATCATGAAAGCCCAGATTTTATTCTAACACAGCACTGCTTATCTACATTCAGCTTAAAAACAAGTGTACGGAAACAGGTTCAAAATCAGTTCTTATTGCATCAGTCACTTGTTTTCTATTTTGACTTGTTTCACACCAGCACTGACATCCCCATCTATACAGTCCTGACTTTATCCCTAAAATTTGGGGCTGATGCGACAGACAGGTTTTTTCTATTTTCTTTTCCTTGTGCTATGTTCTTTGTGATGAGTCTATAAACATTAGTTAAATATCCATGTAACACCAAAGAAACAGTACTTTCACTTACAATATCATCAGGCTGCAAGAGTATACCATAAGCCAGATAGTGTCTCAGCTAAATTAGTGAAATTCTTCTAATGTATCATTAAAATAGTAAGAAAAAATGATCTTATCAACACAGAAGAGCTATATTTCTATTCGATTAGGTAGTTAAAATAGTACAATCTGAAGTTGTCATAGCATGGATACAGCTACTCGAGCGGCTAAACTTAAAGATGATGTGTTTGGGAGAAGTGGGAGAACATGGCACACACAGACAGCTAGCCGAGTCATCTCTGCCAGCTTTTGAAGTGAGATGGAAATGTGGATTTTACAAAGCAGCACATCAAGAGCTGGCAGTTCTACTGCTTCCCTCCCAGTGTGCTGCCATGGCTCCCACTGAGCCCACACGGGCTCCTCTGACCGGCCCCAGCCTCAGTAGTATAAAGTAAGCCCACAACAGTGGTTTCATGTTTTCTGCTGGTTCAGTCCCCTGAGCCTACTCCTCCTCACAGAGGCAGGGGAGGACTGGGCTGTAGAAGAGGGTGGGAAGCAGAACACCAGCAAGGGGCTTTAAATCCATCTCTTCTGAGGGTACAGTTACCTCATCCAGACACACTTGTTTGACAGCTGCTACCATCTAAGGTTGCACTCACTTCTGCTCAGGGACATGCTGGCTGTCCCCTATGCCGGGAGCCGTGCAGAGGTGGCAGCTCAGTGAACTGCTCCTGCTGAAAAACATTAATGCATAGATGTATATTAAGACATACATGTATGTGTAAAAATAGGTTTGCAGACAGGTCAGCTTGCACTAACTTTATGGGTCTAGGAGCTGAGAGCATGTACATATTGAAGAGGGAGTACAGAACTGAGGTAGCAGAAGAGGTGATAAAAACAGTCATATAAAAATGGAAATGCAGAGAGAAAAGGCTCATTTCTTCCTGTGTTTAAGTTACAGAATGAAACACCTACAATAGGCCTAAAGGGAAATGTAAGATGACCTTCATTTTGATCCCATGGACTGCCATCTCTTTCAGATGGCCAAATGCATGTTCTGTGGTCGTGGGCAGCTTATGAAGTGAACAGTTGAAGTATTTCTGATTATGGCACAAATTAGCTGCTTCTTGAGTCAGGAAAGCATGTGTGAGGATTATCTAAGTCAGAAGTCAGTTGCTATAGATTAATTCTCCTTCAAATTACAACAGAGGGCTGTCAGCTTGCCTTTCCCAGGAACTTTACCAGCTGTCTCAAATTTCTCAGGTAGGATATTGATTTCCTATCCTGTGGGGGGAAACCTACAGAATAGGAGGTACTTGCCAAGGATAGGAGAAAATGCAGGCAAGCATTGATAAGACACTGCACTAATGTGCAGGAGATTGCTAAAAGTAGAACTGTTTTTTTTTGCTTTGCCTGGAATTCAGCAGACCAAGAGGTCAAGTAGTGATGGCCTCCAAGGACTTTTTAATTTACTGCAGGTTCTAGGATGTAAAATGCCTGTGACAGGGCTATCATGCTAGTAAAGATCTAATGCTGTATCAGATTACTGGTGTGATTTAATTACCAGTGGATAGCCTGTGGTGAAAAGGGCATCCTTACTTGCTAGGCCTGTAATTCCAGGTTTTATTTAAAAACTTTTTTAAAAATCAGAAACAGCAAATTTATTGAATATGAAATTTTCTTCTGTTTAGAACGCACTTTGAACCTCACAGGATGGTTGTGAAGAGGGTTGGGGGAAAAAAAAAGAGATGGAAAAGTTGTGTAGTTGCCACTCTGTTGTCATTTAAATTAAAACAAATTATAACCATTGATTCCTGATGGGAAACAATATTTGTGGTTAGAGTTTGATTGGAAATAAAACTAGACATAAACCTATATCCTCAGTTGTGTAAATGAGTCCAGGTTCAAACAATACTGTGCAGAAGGGATTTTTATGTGGACAGTTGCATGTTGAGAACAAGAAGCTGGGATAAAACATAAGTAAAAGAAGGTGAGCTGGGATGTCAATACACAGTAAATCTGTTTGTTTGCGTATAAAGAGGAAGACATAAAATAAGTTGATTGAAAACTCTGCAAATCTCACATCAAAGTCGACCTAAACAATAACAGATTATTTAATATGTGTCTAGACAAAACAGAAAATAAGTATCTGCAGTGATTTGAAATATTTTTATAGAAATCACACTATCTGTGTCAACTACAATGACTGCATTGATCAGTTACCACTTAATCCATATTAGAGGTGTAAAAGTCTAACAAAGACTCTCTGTGTCTTCAGAGAACTGTTCAGTTTACCTCACCCACTACTTTTCAGATATACTCCCGAATCCCAAACCAAAATTGGTGTTATTGAATACCAATTGAAATTGGGTTGAAAATGTGTGTTTGTGAATTGTTTCCATTTATTCAGCTACATTGTATTATAAAAGATCTAGAAAGGGTTTGATTGCATGCTCAATCAAAAGAAAATGCTTTATCTCCTACAGCTTCTATCTGAGGGTGGTGGTGGTGTCATTTGAATGCTGTGTTTGGAAAAAGGGGTCTGAACCTAAGTACAATGAGAACCCAGGGCATGCACAACAGTTGCACTGTTCACCATAATGACACTGAATATAGTCAGTTTAGCATGAAAGATATGTGTTCAGTGTGTTTCCTCTGAGATAGTAAAATATTTAATTAGCTGCAATACTTTATTCTTTATATATTTAGATATTATAGCAATTTTTAATACACTTGATTGTATATAAAATGCAGCCTTGGTTTCTTTTAAATGAAAAGGAATCAAATAGCACGATTTCTTATGTAGATTCTTACAGAGCAATCATAAAATACATCCTTAAGGCCTGTGTTCTTACAGATACGATATCATCAAATAACAGAATTACTTTAGTTGCACTTCCATGATGCATTTTCTTTAGCAATTGGGCTGGTTTAAGAAGTTCTAACCACAACCTGCTTCTGGCATGCTCTCCACATACCCTTAGTGCAGGCAAAAGCTTTGTTCAGCTATGCTGCAAGTTTCATAATAGAAATAATCTGGGTTAAAATAACCTCTAATTAAAAATAATTGAAAAATATTTATGGGTGGAGGGGTGGAATGGTATGTCTGTGATACAGAAATAAAATTAGCTGGGAGGGGACAGGATAAAAATAACTTCTGTTGTGGACTTAAGTGTTGCTGAAAAAGAATGTAGCAGTACTGGTCAATGAGAACTGCAACGCCAGACTTGTAGAGCCTTGTAGGAACTGGGTATAAACCTAATCTGACAAGATATAATGTTAGCATATTGGTATGGTATAGTCAATCTATGACTGTAGTGATACTTACCTCGAAGTTAAATGAAGCATATAACTAAAAATAATACTGCATACTATATTAGCAAAAGCTTGGTTATTTTTATATTTTATTTTATTTTATTTTATTTTATTTTATTTTATTTTATTTTATTTTATTTTATTTTATTTTATAGCATTTTGAACTGTTACTGTTCCAAATTGCTTTTTGTCATTCATTTAGAGGAAAAAATAACACTTTTAGAAATGCTGTAACCTGGTATTTATTGTGATGTCATTATTTTATTATATTGTATAGATGGATCAAAAACAGTTGTTATTCAGAAATATGTACGATTACACAGAAGAGAATTCAAAGAATATGTTTTAGACTACTGAATTTATTCTGCCTGTGTATTTTTAATGATGTAATAAAATTTGTGTGTGAATGCATTTCCTTACTTTGCTTGAAACAGCATTTTTCCTTCTAAAAATGAGTCTAAGTATAAAATGGTTTTACTTTATTCTAGCAATTATATTTGCAGTATTTACAGTACTTACTGCTAAGTACTGTAGAAATTTAGATGTTGACAAATTTAAAATAATTCGATTAATATGTAATGCCTGCAGGCATTTTCGATCAACAATCCCACAGCACTTGTATAAAGTAGGCTACTGGAATTAATTAATATGCGATCAATACATTGCCTACTTTAGGGATTGAAAAAGGCATCTGCTCTGTGCCAGGAATATGCTTGACTGTCTGTTTGTTGTTTTGTTTATTTAAAGGGAAGTGAAAACTGTTTTATCTAGAAAAAAACCCAATGATAAAGGCTTAAGTAGATTAACTGTACATGTGTTTATTAAGAGCTTGGAATTTTAGTAAAAGAGTAAGACAAAGTGTTTTGTTTTGATTAATTTTTATCAATACCATGAAGACTGTTTGATGAGGCATGCCACTACGCTGTACTAATTCTTGCTTTTGGGACCAGATTGCCAGCTTCATTAAAGCCTGTGAACTGAAGATTTACTTGTGTATGGTTTAAGGCTGGTTTAAGCAGCAGGGCTCAGCCAGAGTTGACTTACAAGATGGATCCTGGGCACTATGTGACCAACACCATCGGTATTATTTAGCTAAAATACATGACAAAAATGCTTCTGCTAGCTCTTTATAACCTTGTTTAGTTATCTGCAAGAAATGTATCATTTTAAGAAACTTTTTCAACTGACATGAATAGAGGCTTGTTTGTAGGATATTTTAGGGGAAAACCCTCCCAGTCAAGGCCTGGGCTCTGGCCAAGCCCTGGCCCTGGCTCATCAGGAAGTGTGCCATCAAATCCAGGAGTTTCTGTGCTAAAAATATAATCAAGTCGCTTAGACATGCTGATTTGGGCCTGTAAAAGCTGGACCGCACCTATGGGTGGATGCACCATGTAGGATTTTCCCAATTGCCGGGAGGGATTCTCCAGGTCCTCGCTGCAAAACAGGGCTCCCCAGTGACTACGGACTCTGGATGATGGTAAAGTATTTAGGCAACTGATGATGTATCTTTCTTAATCACTATCCTTTCTCTCACATAGTAATGATTAGGTGCATTACCTTGCTTATTTTTGCTTGCTGCTAAAGCCAAGCGCATAGTTTTATTGGATGCATCATTTTATTTTTGTGTTGCCTTAACATTCATAGTAAAACAAGACCATTCTTTCCATTGATGTCTGTGTTATTTAAGTCATCCCAATCAATTGGCAGAACAGGCCTGACACAGTGATTAGTTCAGTTCAAATTCCTACATAACACAGTGTTTCTTTCATTCTGCCCAACAAATCACTGGGATGGAGTATATATTTTAAGAAGACATCAGTTTTAGGGCAGACGTGAAGTACTTTGCCTCGTATCCCATTTTAAGTAGTTCTTGTTTCTGCCGCTTCTTCCAAATGTCAAGCTATTCCTGCATTTCTGAATATGGCAGTCTGCAATGGCATGCAGAATCAAAATGAAGAACTGATGTGGCTTTTTTCTTTTTCTGTGTTATTTTTAATTTGAGTTCAGCAGACAGTTCACCATTCAGCTTCACAAAGAGCTGCACGGCAGAAGTGAGAGAACAGCATGGGAGTAGGTGTAAGTAGTAGAGGATGAGCAAGGCAAGGGCTTCACACAGGAGTTCTGCTATCTGTAGTTGCTCTTCTGCCTATTTTTCGCCTCCATACTGTAGCTGGCAGAAGGCAGGGCAGAGCTGTACCTCACTAGCTGAGGTTCACAGTCTAGCATTTTAGTGTGAACTGGCTTCTCAGGCAATTAAAGCAAATGTGCTCGACTGTGAAGTGGAACAGTTCTGTTGTGGAAATGTCCTCGGGCAGAGGGGATGGCAGGACAGCTGGGGGTAACAATGCATTAAACCATTGCAGCTCTTTTCTTCTTCGTGCTGAAGTCAGAGCTCTCAGTGAAGTGCACCACCTGTTGAAAAATGTACTATCCTGCTAGGTGATTTGTTCCAATACTGTACTTCCTCAGGAGTTAAAAATTACCATCTTCTTTCTGAATTGAGTTCTGCCGACATCGTCTCATCTTGACCTTCTTATATCTGTATGTACTAGCTCCAGGACTGGAATCCACTATTTAGAACCTAAGAGAATTTTTTAGAGTGTGGGGTAGAACTTGGATATTTCCCAGCTCTCTGAGCTATCTTATAAAGTAAGCAGGAAGGTGGAAGTGTTCATTCAGGGGAAGAAATTTTGGGAAATGAGAGTATGGCATGAAGAAAATGCCAACTAGACTGTTTATGGGAAAGTCCATAAATAGGAATTAAGACTAACGTTTCTATTATATAAAGGCTTGTATTTTTTAACAGATGATTATCACGAGCATAAAATAAGGGAACAAAGAAGTCTTTTACTTTAAGTAGTGTGAGCAGAAGTTCAGAGTGGATTATAACTTAATTTTGCCACTAATTCAAAGAAGGAAACAGCCTGGATAATTAAGTAAAATAACCATGTTGAAAGCTGGGTACATTTTAAAAATCATTACACAAAAATAAGTTATCTGAAAGTGATAAAAGGCTTTGCAAACCAGAAATAGATTAATGCTAGCAAGGGTACTCTGACTATGCATTTGAACATATAACCTCAATTAATTTTGAGTAAAATTCTTGAACCTCATAACTCCAGCAATTAACAGAGGAAGTAGACTTGAAAGCACAAATATGTACAAAGGAAACCAAATTTTATTGGTTGATTGAATCTGAACTGTGTTGTCTTTGTAGACTTTGAAACAATGCAAACATAAATATGAACTCTTGTTTATCATTTGCTTACAATTGACCACCTTCAGATCTTCTGAGCACAATATTTCTGGAGTTTTCTTAGTCCTCTAACATATACAGGATAGTAATATGTAAAGCTTTCTATTCTGGATTTTTGCAGACCTATTTACTCTAGATATTTGCTCTATATGTTATTAAGACCTATTTACTGTAATGTTTTTTAGTACATTTTGAATTTTAAAAAATATACCAGAATAAAAGAGTAAACATAGTGTCTCTCAAAGCAAAGACTTGTAAGTCAAATTAATCAGTATCTCTGAATGTTTAATAAGACTGATTTTATCTAATCTCAGTCAAGAGCTATAAATGAGTTCACATGTATTTAAATAATTTATCTGACTCTATTAAAACATCATCTTTTATAAGGATATGTGTTCAAACAAGATAAAAGT
Source organism: Pardalotus punctatus (assembly GCA_013400915.1). Taxonomy (NCBI): domain Eukaryota; kingdom Metazoa; phylum Chordata; class Aves; order Passeriformes; family Pardalotidae; genus Pardalotus; species Pardalotus punctatus. The sequence continues at coordinate 25,685 of VZTX01008834.1, read as the reverse complement.
TTCAGTGGTTACAAACAGCCAGTTTACTCTAGCATAAGTCCAATCCACAGATGAAAGGAATTGGACTGCCTCTAACCTATCTCAGAGGAAATAATAATCAATATTAGTTTATTAGTTTTTAGTTCAGATCACTGATCTAGTTCTTTATACAACAGAAATGTTTGTGCCAACCCAAGGGAGAAGGTAGGCACCAACAGCAAGAGAAGGTGACACTGTCTGTTTCAGCAGCAGGGTGGATTTATGTGAGATTAGAGTGACCATGTAAATAGAGCCTTCAAAATGAGACCTGTTGGCTGGTAGAGTCTGTTTCCTCAAATAGATTAATGATTTGTTTATACCAAGTTAAACCACAAGGGAATCCTGAACAGGCTGTGTCTGCTTTCTGGGTAAGATATGGCTCAACCTACTCATGAAATAGAAGCATTAGCATTTGTAAGAATCTGAATAGGAAATGATAGAAGATAATCCATTAGGGTAAAATTAAAGTTAACACACTGATTAAGTTGGAGTTCACAGAAATTTGCAGAGGGGAAGGAAACAGTATCTCTCTCTGAAGGGAACATGAGGGCATGTTTTGATCTAAAGGTTAGATGGATCCCCAAATCTTCATTCTCATCCAAAAAGACAGGCCTAAGACAGTAGAATATGTATAAAAACAGATGCCTAGACAGATATCTGAGCAAGTAGATAGCTGAGTAACAGGAAAAGAGAGAAACTTCTCAATTTTTCTAGAATTTATTTTAGGAAATGTGGATAATTTTATTTTAAATCATTGCCATGTTATATACTGTGGAAATATACTTATTAAATGTAGCTACAAACCTGGGCAACTGGCATTAATGCTAAGGCATTACATTCTACTGGTGCTATAAGACTTTAAGACTATGGTAGCTGCTCAGGATCATAGAATATTTCTTAGGCAAATCCAAAGAAAAAGAGCTTTAATCTAGGAAGCCACACTAGGCAGACTGGAAGTTGGTAAAGCTGCTGTGAGAAAGAGAAGTCTTGTGATTATTAACATTCAAAGTCTTGTGATTATTAACATCAGCCAGAGGCTCCCTGTGTGTAATATGATGGTGGGGAGAATGAGTGAACCCTGAGGATCTCCATAAGGAGTCTCTTATGACAGCATTTGAGTTATATCTGTATGTGGGTGCAGCTGCTTCAAATAACTGAAAGAAGCAAGTCCAGCACCACTGCAATAATTTAATGTTTAGCTTTCATTTAATGTTAAAACCTGTATTACTTGCTCAAGTAACAAAGATTTTCCTTTGAAAGAAATTGGATAAAATTATTTATTATATTTTAAAAGTGCACATTCTTCACTATCTTGAAGAATTCAGATTCTTCTCTGTGGTTTTTCAGTATTTTCATTTGTCTCATATTTTCATTCTTTATATGTCCAGAATTCCTGGATGCTTCAGCTTTTGCAACCATTTTTTTGTTTTTCTGAGTTATGCTTAATATGTAATAAGGTCCAAATTGTCACAGAACTGCAGGTGAATGTAAGAAGGTATTATAAAACCACATTTACCTTTTGACATTTTGAGTGACAAACACTGTATTGTACACTTGCAGTTGACTTCTATCTTATACAAAAACCCTGCATCACTAGAATAGCAACATTTAGTGTTGTTATAGCTGGATAGGAAATTTAAGTATTAATAGGTAGCAATAAATCAGCATAACTTCTACTGTTTGAATGTGAAGATATGCCAAAGTTTTGGCATTGGCATACAAAAATGGATAATGTGTGAACTGCAGAATGAAAAGTGTAAATGGAAAGGCTGTACAGTAAATAATACATCAGCATAACTCATGTTCTACCTGTGTGGTTTTTCTGCATCTGCCCCCCTAGTCTTTAGAATATTCCTTTGGTTTTGCACATCCTGTGAATGCCAAGTCAGTGCATGTTACACGTTTTCTGTTACTGTTCTGGCTTACGTGACCCAGCTTTTCAGGGGAGTTGCCTCTATTGAGGTTTAACTGGGAATTTAACAGGTAACTGAAAAAGGCTGAAACAGCATTATTTTTTGGCATTTAACAAAGCCTGGGCACAAAGAGTACTTGAATAAGAACTAAACATTTCAGTTCTGGAATAAAGCACTTGTTCTCACAGATGATGATGATCCTATGTACTAAGTGAAAAATATATCCCCTAATGAACATATGCCAGGAACTGTTTGGATCTAGATGTAACAGGAATGAAACATTTAGATCCTTGCCAGCCATATGGGACACCAACATTTCACAATTACTCCCAGCCTGTCATTCCAAGTGTTGGCATAGAGCAGTGGATGAAGTAAGGGCTTGAGATTATTCAGCAAAATGTTGAAGTGTTTTCTCTGTGGCCTCCTCTTGTGTTGCTGTTCTGTTGCATGCCCATAACCTAGCTAAACTTGTGCAAACCACTGAACTGTAGAGGGAGGTGAGGCAGAAAGCGCAGCCATCTGGGCCTGCTGAATAGGAAGAGAAGAAAACCCTGCGAGAGTCACTGGCTGTTAATAAAGCCAGGATTGCTTTTACAGGAGTGCCAAATCTTACTAATTAATTTTCAGATTTATACTTCAGGGTGACTCTGGCAGTGATGATATTATTCAAAAAACAGTCACAGACTGTTCTTGAATCTTAAAGCACAAGTCTCCAAATTCTGCAGTTTTAATCCTTTGTGAGCCCCTAACATTTGGTTTCCACATACACATCTTTCCTTAAGAGTAAGCCCTGCCAAAAAGTGGCAGCTCCTCCTTACTGTAGTACTTTGTGACCCATCTTTTCATCAAAGCAACCTTCTTTGGTAAGTGCACTGAACATGCAAAGCCATAACATATTTGCCTCATTTTTATCCCAACACCATAGCATAATCCTTGTGCCTAAAAGTCTCAAAGACAAAAAGCATCAGGACTGGACACTCCCAGCTTCTGGCTTTGACTCTGCTAACACACTGCTTTAAATGAAGTCACAATCAATTCATAACCACAAGAAGGCTGGACAAAAATCAAACCTTGCATAAGAAAGGGTGATTTTACTTGAACTTAATAGTGTTCCCACAAATTTCAATTGGACTGAGGCTTCCCACAGCACATGAAGGGCTGAGAGACCCTCTGGTGAAGAAGAAATTGGTAACTTTCCCCAACTTTATGGCACTAATGTAGAATCATAGAATGGCTGGGGTTAGAAGGGACCTTAAAGATCATCTTGTTCCAGCCCTCCTGCCATGGGTAGGGATAACTCCCACTAGACCAGGTTGCTCAAAGCCCTGTCCAACCTGGCCTTGAACAAGGGCATCCGCAGCTTCTCTGGGCAACCTGTTCAGGTGTCTCAACAACCTCTGAAAAGAATTTGCTCATCTATGTTAATATGGGCCCAGGCAAACACTCCTGCCTTATTTTGGAGGATCTATTCCTTTTTTGTTTTGTGTGAGTTTTTTCGGGTTTTTTGTGCTGGTTTTTTTTTTTTTGGGGGGGGGGGATTTTTTTTTTTTTTTTTTTAAAATTGTACGGACCTTCCCGGGTTTTTAATACCCTGCCCAGTAAATGACAGGAGCCTGTTCGCAATCAACGACACGCGTTATTTATTAACTGGCTTCTCCATAATTGTCCCCAGACAGCGCCCCGAGCACTTTCTGGCGGACACGAGGGGAACTCGGGGGCGGCTGTCGGCTCCACGGGCTCCGCGCGGCTCTGGAGCGGGGAAAGGGACTGGGACAGCCCCAGAGGCTCGGGGCGGGCGGGGCTCGCCTCGCCCCCTCAGCCCCGCCTCGCTCCCTCGCAGCTGCCGCCTTCGCCCCTTCAAGCAGCGGCGTGATCGGTGCCGAGGCGCCGCTCCCGCCCTGCCCGCTGACAGCCGCCGTC